>CM037019.1:20321701-20626211 GCA_020875875.1 Dioscorea alata
GATACGGTGACAACGCAAAAAAGACTTTAGCGTCATACTCAGTTTCAGGTTATACCACAAATGCTTCGTTCATTTGGCAAAGTATTTTTTTCATCATGTGCACATTTAAATTATCCCACGGTTAATTTTTGTTGCACAAAAATATCCTTTACTGCAATATTAAGAAGTAACCAATTATTTTATGACAAGTGTCATCTTAACATCTAGTCATTGTGACTTGCCTTCACTTCCAGGTTATTTTAAAGCCTAATCCTGGAAACTCACAAGATCTCTTCGTTGGTAGCCTATCAACATTACGTAGGACAGAGCATTAGTTGTGCTTGGTGTTTTATGAGTCACGTCGTGTGCACAAATTTGGTAACTGTTTCATCATCATCATTATTTGAGGTTCACTTTGTTATATTTGAAATATAGGAATTCTTTCATATTGTTTCATCAATTATTAGAAATATGGTGATTGAAGTTCATTACTCAATGATATGATCCTATGACCTTTTTTTTTTCTAGACATGATCATGTTATAATTTATTTTTCTTCTTAAATTGAGTGGGATTGGGTATATCAAATGATTTTAAAAGAAATAATTGCTTTTTGTTATCTTTTCCTTAGAAATGTTTTTTTTTGTTATTTTGATTTTCATCTCGTTTGGAGCCAAAGAACTTGTTGGGAGTATGGATCTAGTTCTGCCAAATAACTCAATTTTATGTTAGATAATCTTCAATTTATTGGTTGATTAGAAATTTTCATGTTTTTATAGGAAGATATCTTTATATGTTTATGCTAGCAAATTGATTATATTTAATCGTGCTTAGAGAAACCTTTTGGATGGGCTTTTCCTTTGCTGGCATTCTGATGTGTTCTCTAATTATTTTAGTGGTTAAATTGATTTGGTGAATCCAGTTAGAGATATTTTGTTTTAATTTTTTATTTGAATAGATCTTTTATGACCTAAATTGGGGTGTTTGCAAGGAAAGTACACTGACAAAATCTGAAACTTTCACTATAATACAGAAATAGATCAATTTTTACTTTGAGCAAAATTGACATCAGATTTGAAATTTACATACGAAACTTTTTTTTTTATTTAATTATAGGACAATCTTTACAATAGGTCTCTTTTTGTTATTAATACAACTTGGTTAACATCACTCTGGGTATCTAGTTCTTATTAAGGTTGTTTTATTCTTTGATTATAGAATAGCTTTTACAATGTCTTGTGTTTTTATTGATATTTGTTAAATTGATCAATATCTGTACTGGCCTTAGGTATTCATGGATTAGCTAGTTTTTTCATTTGCAATTTTGCCTGCTTACATGTGCATATCATTGTCTTTTGCATGGCTAGCTGAACCAATAAGGAATTTGTGGAGAATTAATTTGAAAATTAGTAAAAGAATAGTTTCTTCATGTCAATACTAGTAAACTATGTTTTATGTTTGCTCCAAATATTAACTGATATTGTATATTTACATTTGTAATTTGGTAGTTAAAACTTTAGAATATATGGCATTATTTCTCTCCCAAAATCACTTTCATATGCAAATAAGCAATATAAAAACTAACCTCCTTAGATTTATCAACGCAATCAGAATTTAAGGACTAAAGATCCTTTGTAAAATCGTAGCTTACATTCATAGATAATCTTATCTTAATATTAATTATATTAAAAGTATCAGCCTTATTGTGATTCACTCAGGTTTTTCTTTTTATTACAAAAATGCAGTTGTTCTGATGTCTATAGAAAGGTTACCAACTAGTAATACCATTCATCTTAGAATTGGATAGATGACATAATTTCAAGTACATAATTCTCAAATGCTTATGCATGAAGTTCTAAGAGTAATATTCTAGTGAAGTAACTTTATTTACAATGTATATATTCTCTAATTTCAAGAATGGTTCTTTTTTTAATTATTATTATCAATAATTGACGTGAATGAGCATGATATTCGCTCTGTCGAAGACAATTGAAAAAGTCTAGTAAAGTTTATTTTTTATTGGTTTGTTTTCACTTTTCCTTCATATGCACACTACTTAGTGGTTGCACTAATGAACTTGCATATGCTTGGAATTTTTTTCTTTTAGTTTTTGCTTAACCTGGGTAGCAAGAGAATCAAAATGCAAATTTCATGTTATGGAGCAATATGGTTATTCTGAGAGATTTATTTGGTAATTTGTTCTATTTTTGGTTAACATTACATGCTCTTAGGTTCTTGGTGCTTGGGGATTGGGCTGGGAAGTATGGGTGGACGGGATGGAAATAACACAATTTACATATTTTCAGCGAGTATGAGTTTAATAAGGTTAAAGTTTCAAATAATAAATTAGCCCATTAGAGACATGAATCCATTTTATACTTTTCGATTTCTTACGTCTTATCACTTGTCACTTCTTTTTGACTTATGGTGTAAAGGTGGTTTGAGTATTCAATTGGTATTTTCTTGTCTACACTATAAAAAGTATGGATGGAAGGACTCAATGGATCATAAATTAGATGTTCAGAGACTTGTATTTAGGTTTGATTTTTTGCTTGTAGCATATCTTCTCAAGTCGCTTCTTTTAGCGTTATGCTGTGAAATATTGTTCAAGTATTTTGTTATCTGCTTGTATGCACTAAAAAAGATTGGAAGATTTGTTTCCAAATTTCTTAATAAACCAAATTGGCCTATATGCAAATCATACTGCTCTAATGTTTTATTTGCAGCATCTTATTCAGATTGTTCTGATTTTGAGTGTGGTAGGTTTTATTTATTTATTTTTTAACTTCTAGGCTTGTGGCACATGATGGTTAATATTCTTTTTTAGCTATTCAGGCTGGAAGTCTTCCATTGCTTCCTATATCTGTAGAGATAACTTATGGTCTTAAGCGAATTCTTATGTTGCTTCATTTTAGATCTTTCCGTTGAATCTATTCTATGAGTCCTGCATCTTTATATCTTTGGATTATTCATGCTATGCAGGTGGTGGATCACTTCAAGAAAATTAAGTATACTGATGGAATTACTTATGGCGAGCTATTTTTGGAGAATGTGTAAATGCTACCATACACTGCTTACATTTATTATTACATTTATGATTACATTATGATTTTTTTTTGTGCAAACAAGCATGAATTTCTGGTTTTGATATCATCTGTTTTTCTTCTCTTGAATATGATGTTTTTACAAATATAACTATTATATGGAAATCTTATGATAGCTAGTCCAGAACTGAACTGATGTGCAAAGCTTAGTAGTAAATTTTGCCAAGTTTCAAGTGTAAGCATATATTTCAGCTGAAAATGTTCTGTAATCAATTTATCAAGTCACTTTTTTTTTTGTGTAAATGTTTCATTTTGTATTCTGTCGTCAATTTATCAAGTCACTGAAGTTATAATAGTTTGGTTTAAGGTATGGTATTTGGAAAACAAATTGTACACCATATTCTAGTTATATTTTGTCTATAAGGTTTCATGATTTTTTTTTTTTTTGGTTAAAAATTTCTTAATTTCCTTTGAGTCTTTATAATTTTATCAGTTTCTCTACATTAAAATGATCCACATGGTTCAATGTGAGGCTTTTGCTTTAGTTATAGATTAATTTCTCTTCCATTTTTCTCATTTTTGAGCAGTTCCACAACATAATCGGGGTTTGATTTCATTGATTTTTACTTTTCAGCTTTTCTAATTTATATAATTCTCATCTTAGTAATATCCTTTCTCTTGTATTACTCTATCTGATTCATTGTTATTGAGAAGCAAATTTTCTGAACCAGCACAGGAATCATGTTTCTTTTCATTATGTTCTTTCAACAGGTATTACATTTTCTATTGGTTTTAAAGTTTGGAGTTTGATATCAGTGAATGTACTAACTTAATTATTAAATAGTTTAGACTTAAATGTTTTATCAGTTTTTACTTAGAGTAATCTTATTTATTAGTTTGAAAGTGATGAGACTCATTCAAACTATTTGGTCACTGTGGCAAGTGTCATCTTAACATCTGGTCACTGTGACTTACCTTCACTTCAAGGTTATTTTAAAGTCCGATCCTGGAAACTCACAAGATCTCTTCATTGGTAGTCTGTCAGCATTAGGTAGGACATAGCATTAGTTGTGTTTGGTGTTTTGTGAGTCACATGGTGCACAAATTTGGTGACTGTTTAATAAAATTGTTATTTTTTATTTCATCATCATCATCATTATCATCATTATCATCATCGGTTCACTTTGTTATATTTGAAATACAGGAATTCTTTCATATTGTTTCATCAATTATTAGAAATATGGTGATTGAAGTTCATTACTCAATGATATGATCCGATGACCTTTTTTTTCTAGACAGGATCATGTTATAATTTTTTTTTCTTCTTAAATTGAGTGGGACTGGGTATACCAAATGATTTTAAAAGAAATAATTGTTTTTTGTTATCTTTTCCTTAGAAATGTTCTTTTTGGTTATTTTGATTCTCATCTTGTATGGAGCCAAAGAACTTGTTTTGAGTATGGATCTATTTCAGCCAAATAACTCAATTTTATGTTAGATAATCTTCAATTTATTGGTTGATCAGAAATTTTCATGTTTTTATAGGAAGATATCTTTACATGTTTATGCTAGGCAAATTGATTATATTTAATCATGCTTAGGGAAACCTTTTGGATGGGCTTTTCCTTTGCTGGCATTCTGATGTGTTCTCTAATTATTTTAGTGGTTAAATTGATTTGGTGAATCCAGTTAGAGATATTTTGTTTTAATTTTTTATTTGAATAGATCTTTTATGACCTGAATTGTGGTGTTTGCAAGGAAAGTACACTGACCAAATCTGAAACTTTCACTGTAATACAGAAATGGATCAATTTTTACTTTGAGCAAAATTGACGTCAGATTTGAAATTCACATACGAAACTTTTTTTTTTTATTTGATTATAGGACAATCTTTATGATAGGTCTCTTACTGTTATTTATACAACTTGGTTAACATCACTCTGGGTATCTAGTTCTTATTAAGGTTGTTTTATTCTTTGATTATAGAATAGCTTTTACAATGTGTTGTGTTTTTATTGATATTTGTAAAATTGATCAATATCCGTACAGGCCTTAGGTATTCATGGATTAGCTAGTTTTTTCAATTGCAATTTTGCTTGCTTACATGTGCATATCATTGTCTTTTGCATGGCTAGCTGAACCAATAAAGAATCCGTGAAGAATTAATTTGAAAATTAGTAAAAGAATAGTTTCTTAATGTCAATGATAGTAAACTATGTCTTATGTTTACTCCAAATATTAACTGATATTGTATATTTACATATGCAAATAAGCAATATAAAAACTAACCTCCTTAGATTTATCAACGCAATCAGAATTTAAGGACTAAAGATCCTTTGTAAAATCGCAGCTTACATTCACAGATAATCTTATCTTAATATTAATTATATTAAAATTATTAGCCTTATTGTCATTCACTCAGGTTTTCCTTTTTATTACAAAAATGCAGTTGTTCTGATGTTTACAAAAAGGTTACCAACTAGTAATACCATTCATCTTAGAATTGGATAGATGATATAATTTCAAAGTACATAATTCTCAAATGTTTATGCATGAAGTTCTAAGAGTAATATTCTAGTGAAGTAACTTTATTTACAAAGTATATATTCTCTTCTTTCATGATTGGTTCTTTTTTTAATTATCATTATCAGGAATTGACGTCAATGAGCATGATATTCGCTTTGTTGAATACAATTGGGAAAGTCCGTTAAAGTTTCTTTTTGATTGGTTTCTTTTCACTTTTCCTTCATATGCACACTACTCAGCTGCACTAATGAACTTGCATATGCTTGGAATTTTTTTCTTTTAGTTTTTTCTTAACCTGGCAGCAAGAGAATGAAAATGTAAATTTCATGTTATGGAGCAATATGGTTATTCTGAGAGATTTATTTGGTAATTTGTTCTATTTTTGGTTAACATTACATGCTCTTAGGTTCTTGGTGCTTGGGGATTGGGCTGGGAAGTATGGATGGACGGGATGGAAATAACACAATTACATATTTTCAACAGGTATGAGTTTAATAAGGTTAAAGTTTTAAATAATAAATTAGCCCATTAGAGACCTGAATCCACTTTATGCTTTTCGATTTCTTGTGGCTTATCCCTTGTCACTTCTTTTTGACTTATGGTGTAAAGGTGGTTTGAGTATTCAATTGGTATTTTCTTGTCTACACTATAAAAAGTATGGATGGATAGGACTCAATGGATCATAAATTAGATGTTCAGAGACTTGAATTTAGGTTTGATTGTTTGCTTGTAGCTTATCTTCTCATGTCGCTTCTTTTAGCCGTATGCTGTGAAATATTGTTCAAGTATTTTGTTATCTGCTTGTATGCACTAAAGTAGATTGGAAGATTTTTTTTGCCAAATTTCTTAATAAACCAAATTGGCCTATATGCAAATCATAATGCTCTAATGTTTTATTTGCAGGATCTTATTCAGATTGTTCTGATTTTGAGTGTGGTAGGTTTTATTTATTTATTTTTTAACTTCTAGGCTTGTAGCACATGATGGTTAATATTTTTTTTTAGCTATTCAAGCTGGAAGTCTTCCATTGCTTCATGTATCTGTGGAGATAACTTATGGTCTTGAGCAAACCCTTATGTTGCTTCAGGTTAGATCTTTCCGTTGAATCTATTCTATGAGTCCTGCATCTTTATATCTTTGGATTATTCATGCTATACAAGTGGTGGATCACTTCAAGAAAATTAAGTATGCTGATGGAATTACTTATGGCGAGCTATTTTTGGAGAATGAGTAAATGCTACCATACACTACTTACATTTATTATTACTTAATGATTTTTTTTGTTGAATATGATGTTTTTACAAATATAACTATTATATGGAAATCTTATGATAGCTAGTCCAGAACTGAACTGATGTGCAAAGCTTAGTAGTAAATTTTGCCAAGCTTCAAGTGTAGGCATATATTTCAGCCTTTGGTGAAGCAAGCATTGATAAACTGATGTGCAAAGCTTAGTAGTAAATTTTGCCATGCTTCAAGTGTAAGCATATATTTCAGCTGGAAATGTTCTGTCATCAATTTATGAAGTCACCTTTTTTTTTTTTTTTTGTAAATGTTTCATTTTGTATTCTATAGCTGGCTTTGTCACCTGGAGATGTTTGCTGTTGAAAATTATTGGACAAAATATCATCCTTTCGTTAGCTTGTTTTAGACTGGTTATATATATATATATATATATATATAGTCCAGCTTCGCGATACAGAGTTTATGCGTACATTATTTAATAGTTTGCTATAAATATTGATTTGGCCATTACATCTTAGTGTACATTTTGATTCAAAGAAGCAAGCACCAAATTAGTTTGTTGATTATTCAAATTTTGAATTGTCGAACTTCCCTTGAAAAATCACATCAAGATATTGGCAGAAATTTCTACAATGGGTCTTCAGTGAGTATCCATATTTGCTATATAATTTGTTCCTAGTTTTTCGGAGTTTGTGATTTTGTTTATCTGATCACTGAGCATGGAATAGCTATACAGTCTATCATATGGTTTTATCAAAGGATTGCTGTAATTTGAAACCTCTCTCCTTGATGGGTAACGTGAATAGTCTACTTTTATCATTGTGAAAGAGGCCATCTTTTAATTTTCCTTATTTTGTTGGTAATGTATATGCTGCTTGTTGTCATAGATGTGGAGTAAAACAATATTCATGGTTTTCTTCGTTGCAGAAAGGAAATGAGTGCATATTATCTTCAACATGTCAACATTGGTCATATACAAGCTATTATAACTTGGATTAGCAATTCCAGCGTATGTTAGAATGCAATCAGTCACTTTGGTTTGTTTACTAGTATTATGGTATAGTTTTAACTTACATTTGACTTAATCTACAATATATTAGGTATGATCAGCTTTTGAAAACATATCATGCCTTCAATATCTTAGATTCCAGAGGTTTTATTGGTGTCACTGAACGTGCAAGGTATTTTGGCCGCATGCGCAGGTGAGGCTTCATTACTCTTTCCATTCAAAAATATTTTGCGTTTACTAGCAAGTTATGCCACATGGGAAACATGATATGTCACAGTTGCCATGGTTATAGTAACTCTTGACTCTTCTATTGGATGAAAAAGTTATATTCATTGTTTTTTTGTATTTTGTTGTTAATGGATTCTATAAAACTAGCGATGTTTTCAGTATTGATCTTTTAATGAATTTTATGAGAAGTATCTATTTTATTATTGGCCATGTGGGTAAGACATGTATATCACTTTCTTTATTTTTTTTCATGAGCATTCCAGCTCTTCAATGTGTTGCAATGTACTTGTTTTATGCTACTTTTTTATCTTCTCATAATCAGCCTAGCTCGCCGGTGTGCTCAACTTTGGGTTAAGACTCGAGAAACACTCGGGCATCAGTTAGGCGTTTGGTCTGAAGTAAATCACATGGATCATTCCAAAACTATTAAAGAAGAAGTGGAAAAGGTCAGGCATTGAGAAAATTTAGGATTTTATTTCTATAATTGATTGCTTGTTCTTTGACTTAATGGAACAACATGATGTTCTTTTGTTAGCTGTCAACATTAAAGCATCATCCTAGATAACACATCATTATAGACTGTTATGCATGTGCCTAATCATGTGAATGTATTGCTGATTTTCTCTAGAATGAAAATAACAGATAATTTATTCTTTTGTACGTGTCGGCAGGATGACGTTGCAAAGTTTCAGCAATTAATGCGGCTTTTATTTCAATGAAACATTTCCATGCTAGACAATGATGAGAACAACTATGTTTATCAAGGTTGGCTCAAAACTTTGAAAATAATTCTCTAGATACTGACTGTCACAAATAGGGAACTGTTATGTTCCATTCTGCCTATGAATCATAAACTTCTTGTTTTTGTATTTTTGTAGAAATATTTCCATTGCAGTTTGGGTTTAATCTGTCTCAATTTTCATGGTGAGGGTCATGGAAGTCATTCATTTTGAATTTTCATTCTCATCAAATTTTTTTATCATTAGTGAAGCCTGCCATTGTTCTTCATTGCAAGTTATAGCTTTAAAAGTGTCTTATATATCAAACAACAGGTGGGAGTCGATCCCAGGGAATTTGTACTTGAGATTGGAACAGAAGAAATGCCACCTGGGGATGTAATTGATGCAAGTGAGCAAGTATGTTTTCATCATTTTATGGTCCTTTGATGTTTGACTATGATCATTCCATGAAGTAGATGCATGATGAGTCTATGGAAGTCTGTGTTCTTGTAAATCTTACACTCTTTCTTTCCTATATGCATCATATGCATATTTTTGGTAAATTTGTTTCTGTTTTGAAGGTAGCTAGTCGTTGTCAATGTCAAATTTTCTCGATTATTTCAGCTCAAAATATCAATTGTACAAATGCTAGACAAACAACGATTGGCACATGGAGAAGTATCTGCATGGGGTACTCCAAGGCGTCTAGTGGTACTATTTGCATTCCTTAATATCTTTTGTCATGTTAAATCAAATTTTTAGGTTGCATTCCAAGCCATGTAGGTCAAGTTCTTCTTCTTCTTCCTTTTTTTTTTGTCGAGAGTTTCCTAAATTATTTTATGTTCATCTTGAATATTTTGAATCTTGCTGTGTATTGCACCCTTATCTCTTTGTGATGAGGTCCATCCCTCAACCTTAAACATACAAGTCCAACGCAATTTGTTCTTGCTTAAGCAGCGACTAAAGGACCAATTGGAATTGTATTTGACTATTTGCAACACAAGGAGGTTGAACTTGTATTTTCTGCATCAGCGAAGGCCATTTGGCGGGAAACTTGAAAAATACTTTTGAGTTTCTTCATACCATTATTTGAAAGCTCTGGATGTTGTCTTGACATAGATGGCTATGTGCCGTTTAGGTATATGTTTCATATGTACTTCAAAAGTTTGGCAATTGAAATTTAAAATTAATCCAATGAAGGAGCTTTGATTGAAAGAATAGATTTAGGAACTTGCTGCTTGAAATGGTTAAGGAATAAGTGAACTTACTCCAAGAGAATCCATTGTTTTTCTTTAGATTTTATTGATTAAAGCTTTTCTGAAAGCAGCTAATCGAAGAGGTAATCGGTAAAGATAGTTTAGCTTGTATGGTCAAAGAAGACCTTGTTATTTAGTCTTCAGCTCCTAGTTCCTGTTGATTTCCAAAGTCATTTCCAACATGTCACATGGTGAACATACAATATCACTTAATGCTATCAAGGATAATCTATGGTGGCCATTCTGCCCCAAGTAGATAGTATGACGTATTTTAATTCTGCCTTTTTCTTTACCTGTAAAAAGTTGTGAGAGTAATTCTTCATAATTTTTTATAAATACACTAAAGTTTATCCTTTTCTATGTTAGGTGATTCAGATTAACACTGCTAAAGTTATATAATAAATTATCTAAGTGGGTTTATAAGTTACAACCTTCTGTTTTTTTTTTTTTTTCCCTACAACAAATATAAAAGGAACATTCATTCAGATTCATGTCCAGAGCCTTTGGCTGAAGCAAGCAGAGAATGAGTTAGAAGTCCATGGTCCTCCACTAGCAAAAGCATTTGATCAGCAAGGAAATCCTACTAAGGTATCCTGTTTTGATACATTCTCTTTTGTGTTGGACTAATGTGATATTTATAATTTTGATAATAACTATTTTAAAGCCATTTGCTCCTTTTGTGCAAAGAAGAGAAGGGTGATTTCAAAATGCTGAGATAATAACCTTTTCCAACTGCCATGAACTATTGTACAACCATTGGTTAAATTCTGATTAATATTTTCTAATGTATTTCTATTTAGTTCAAACTTAGACTTCAATTTCTTATTGCACAAAGTTATTACTATTTTTGGAAGCATAGGATGAATGCTGTAAAAAATAAAACTCACTTTTTTTACTTTCATTGTTTGGATAATCTCTAATGTGTGTATTTAAAAACTTCTGGATTCTCTTGTCCTTATTTATAAATATAGTCTAGCTATAAGACTTATGATCATTAATGAATGCTGTAAAAAATAAAACTCACTTTTTTTTTACTTTCATTGTTTGGATAATCTCTAATGTGTGTCTTTAAAAACTTCTGGATTCTCTTGTCCTTATTTATAAATATAGTCTCGCTATAAAACTTATGATCATTAATGATTCACATTTTTAAAAAATAAAATATTCAAAGTTGTATATGAGAATTGTTTGACTAGTCTGTAATGTGATATTCTAGATACAAAACTCACTTTTTTTACTTTCATTGTTTGGATAATCTCTAATGTGTCTTTAAAAACTTCTAGATTCTCCTGTCCTTATTTATAATTATAGTCTAGCTATAAAACTTATGATCATTAATGATTTTCATTTTCAAAAAATAAAATATTCAAAGTTGTATGTGAGAATTGTTTGACTAGTCTGTAATGTGATATTCTAGATACAAAGTAACTTTATATGTGACATTACTTTTATCCCATGTTTTTTCTTTCATCCAAAGATGCATGGGGTTCTTCCATGTCCATTCATCTAAACCTTGACATCATGCTTTAATTTGGATGATTTTAATGTGAATACTTAGACCATCCTTGGCGTGTGCCACATTTTTAATAACCACATTGCTGTTGTCTTGGTAGTGGGATAATTATAGGTGTTTCATTATTGAGTCAGGTTGCAGTCTTCAAAATCCCTTATTGGATCATATATGCTACTATCATCTTTTAGTTATGATGCATATGTAGGACCTTACTGGGTCTCCAGTTATATTTGTATCCACTGGCTTGTGTGCCCATGAATGACAAGATAGATTATGTTGAGAGGCATTTCAATGGACTTCTATTTTGGATGAATAATACAGGAATTTTTGCTGCTACTGAAAGAAGGCACAAAATTCCTCTGACCTTCCTACAACCAAAAATTATATTTGATTATGCAGTACCTGGTAGACTGGTTCTTACAATCCATCAAAACTTTTCATGTGGCATGTTGATCTTTATGTATCCTCTTACAACACTTCTAACTCTATAGATGGAGATTTCATATTCTAATCTTATGTCTATAATTAAATTTATAGCTTTTCCGTATATTTGTCTTCTATTACTTGTCAGGTTGCTGAAGGTTTCTGCCGCAAATATTCTCTTTCTACTGATGATATGTATTGCTTTGCTTGTTGCCTTCTTTTAGAACAATGCCACAGAATATTTTGCATATCATCATGCTTGAGTTTGGTTGCACTGTAACTAGCATTTTGGTTGTCTCTGTTTGTTTATATGATGTACTATATGTGATGCCACAAGTACATGTTTATATGGAGAGAATTTTTATGAGCATATATGTGGAGATGCAAACTTAATATAGTCCTATTGATTGTGTGATTTTTGGCATCATTATCATCTCTATTGTCACTGGCTTGCATGGATGCCTGTTTGTGGACATGCAGATCCATTTGTATAGATGTATTACTTGGCCTTATGTCAGTTATAATGCTGGGAGTTGATGAACTTTTCGTTGTCATATACTTGGGATTGTTATTTGGACGTTTATGGCATTAAATAAAAGGTGTTAATTATATAACAGATGTATTTACTTGTGCTTTTGTCAATTACAACTCTGGAGAGTTGGTGGATTTTTCGTGATTATTTACTTTATTTGAGGTTGTTATTTCAACTTTTAGAACATTAAAAAGATGTGATATTTCATGATAAAGAAAATTCCTGTTGAACTGTCAGCTCAGATTTGCTTATTCTTTTATTGACAGTTTATTCTACGTGTTACTTGATTATGAGTTGAACATCCATGCTTGTACATGTAGAGTTTTCTATGAGTAGCAGATTTATTATGAATGCATGGTGGAGTATAGAGTGCCATACATGCACACAAGTTAGTACCAGTAATGGGAAATAAATTTCAAGTTGCCTTGTCCCATGCAAATGCGATCTGCTGGTTGCCTGGGTTTGTCTTGCATGTTGCAAACACTAAGAAATTATTGCTTGGTTATAGTGTTTAATTCTTTTTAATTAATATTACAGGCAAGACAGAGTATGTTATGTTCGAGTGAAGGAGTCCGCACGATTTGCTTTGGAGGTAAAATATCCATGCTGCCCTTTTTAAGTTCTGGGAAAGTTTGATGAATCATTCTTGGAACTTCCGAAAGATATATTAATTATGGTAAGTTGATATAGTCTTCAATAGTATATACTTTTAGTTCCTTTCCAAATCTATTGTCTCAATATTGAGATGTTTTTAATCATTGGTATTCCTTTGGTAACCTTTACTATTAGTTGTGTTGGTTAATAACCAATATTGACTTTACCAAACCATGCAGTTTGGGTGAACTTTTAATAATGATCACGAGTGCAAATGGAATTGTTATGTGCTTGTGCTATAGGATATGACTTCTCATTAGGTGGCACACCAACTCATTGTGGTTGTTTACATTTCTACATGTTTCGGCATTGTCAATGATGGCTTTATGTTTGATGATATCATTGTGTATATGATAGTGTTATATTCTATTGGTGTAATATCCTTTCATGATATTGAAGATTCTAAGTATGCCCTTTCATTTTTGCATTGAATTGCTCAGGGTTTTAGATTTTAACTGGATATTTTTCTAATAAAGATTTCAAAATCATGACCAAAACAGTAAAATCATGTTAATAATGACCATCAATCCATTTAAATTAATAGATGACCACTTATTTCTTCACCTTTTTTCTGTTTAAATTTATCTTAGTATTGACATGAAAAATACAGCTGCAGCATCCCGTTTGTTTATCCAAATACTTGATATTGCCTGCAATCTTGCAGGTTATGCAGAAACACCAGAGATATTTTCACTTGATAGATGACTCAAGCAACAAGCTGTTGCCATACTTCATTGCTGTGAGACTTAAGTGTCTTTCTTATATTCATTTTTAGTTATATACGCATTCTTTTTCTTGTCTGGGCATAATTTTTCTCTGCAATATTAACATTTTTGTCCTAAGGTGGCTAATGGAGTAATTGATAAAGTGGTTGTTACTAAAGGGAATGAAGCTGTTCGTAGGTTAGACATGGATACTTGCATCTTTTGTTTCAATTCCAGAGAAAATAACTGTATTATTTATTTTAGTGTTTTTGATGATTACTATGAAATATGCTCCATTTTTAATTGGATCACAGTTATAATTTAACTTGAAAGCTGGCTTTCCTTATTTTCAGTGTTTATTCCATCACTTAATTATAAATTCTTTTTAACATCTCTAATAGTTGGACTTATTGGTCAGAGCTCGCTTTAAAATCAAAATTTTTTATAGGCTGGATATTCAAAAGAAATTTTCCGAATTTCGAAGGGAGCTTAGTGGGATACTCTTTCACGTGAGCTCAGCCATTTTTACAAATTTTCACTGATATTTCATACTCTTGCATTCACTATATTTTCTCATGGTTATGAGAACTAACCAGGAGAAACTAGGAACCATGCTGGACAAAGTTTCACGAATTGAAAAGACAGCAGGAAAACTTAGCATTGCTCTAGGATTGAGTAGGACTTTTGTCCCAGTGCTTGAAGAAGCTGCAGGCTTGGCTATGTCTGATCTTGCTTCTTCTGTTGTTACTGAATTTACTTCCCTTGCTGGAATAATGGGGCGTCATTATGCCCTCAGGGATGGCTATTCACAGCAGGTAAACCAAATTACCTTTTGGCACAATCCTCTGTGTTTTTGTTTGCATTACTGTGATGTTAAGACATTGGAAGTTGCTATGTACACAAATCTTGTTTGCAATTTACTGTTTAATTATTGTGGCTTATTTACTGATGGTCGAACTTATCTTGTCTGATTATTGTATATATGATGTTTCTACCAATGTTTTGTTGTTTGACTTTGATCATTGATAGTTGACTAGCTCATTACATGACTCAGTCTATTTTCTTTTAAAACTAGTAGTTGGTTCTAATAATTGTAAAGTTTATTTGCATAAACACTTTGAACACTTGTTCTAGTAACCCCATATTTTGATTTGGCAAATCCATCCTAATAGAAACCCAATCACATCCTATTGGCCAATTTAAACATAGATATTTTAATGTGTCTTAGGTTTTACTTTTAGAGGTCGATAACAACTAAGTTATTGTCTTTTATTTTAAATTTGGATGTTTCGAAGATTAAATAGTGCCAAAGGGTGAAAGAACTTGCCCTGCTGCTATTTAGCAACCGTTTCCATTGCATAATTATGGGAAATAATTTTTTATAGAATGGTTTGTTAATACTACATCTTATGATTAGTAAATAGAAAAAGCAATTGAAAAATATCATAAGCCAATTTCTTTGACTGCACAGGAAGTTCCCTTTTCTTGGAATTCAAGCTTTTTCTCCCAGTATAGAACAATTAGATGACTGCTTTATGGGCTTTAATAATATTTTCTTGCTTATGGTTGTCTTGTTTTACTAGTTGTCCATTGGTTCACATGGTTGGCTGCAGTTGCTAGTTACTTGTGATCTTTAGAACTAATTTTTGTTCCTTGTTGAAGGTTGCCGAATCCTTATTTGAGATCACACTTCATAGGTTTTCTGGGAATGCACTTCCAAAGACTGAAGTAGGCATTGTCTTGGCCATTACTGACAGGTTCAGACAATCTCAACTTATTTTTTTTCCTTCTTTATGTTGTACTTCTTATGATTTGCTGAAGGGTATATTTCTTACATGTTAAGTTAGAGCTTTATGGTTTAGCTATTGCTTTGTTTGTGCTAGGCGGGCAAAGTTTCACTGAACAAGATTTTCTATGAATTTTGCACATTTATCTGTGGCATTGTCCAAAAATTGGCTAAACTCCACTGCAAATTTAGGATGGCATAAATTTAAAATGGCTGCATTCTCATGATGTTTTGCTCATAGTAGATGCCATGGCATCTTTTTGGCTGCTTGGTATGGCAGTAGCATCTGCCAATTGGCTAAAGTGCAGTATATCTAAGAAAAAAAAAGGCCTTGCTTATTGCAGGTAACAAGTTTTTATTTGATATAATATGACTACTAATTTATAGTTTGGGCTATTTGTTGTCTTTCTCCTTAGTCTAGCCCATGCTTTTCTCTTCCCCATTTGCGCAACTATCAATGGCAAAAAAGGTGTCAAAGCTTTAGAGGGACATGATATACAATGCATGTACTCCCACAAAGGCACAATAGAACCTTTTTCCTTGTTAGAAGACTAAAATTCCTGTGACCATGTGAGAAATTTTTCACTCTGCCTCTGTGAGATCACCATTAGGTGCCATAATGTTGGACCACGATGCACATTTGAAATTTGGAAGCTTTTTAAGTGCAAAATCTTTTGTTTTATATAGAATTGATGATGTTAATACTTTTGGAAGGTGAAATGTTGCATTAAAGTGTTTGTTTCCTATGTGGGTTGGTACTTTTAATAATATGCCACAGAATTTGTGGTGGGTGTGAAACTTTGCATATCAAGCATGCTTATTTTCATTGATTTTTCATAATAAATACTCATGCTAGATGGAGGCTCTAGCTGGAGGTGATCTTTTCCTGAAAGTTATTGAAGCATACTCAAGGCCAACTAGAATTATACGTGGGAAGGACATTGGTATTGATGAGGAGGTAAGCATGCTAAAAATTATTTGTACTGGTAAGCTTCTGGTGATAGTTCAAAAATTACTCCATTCAGTTAGCTGATATCTCAAATCGCTACAACTAAAATTTTGAAATTAATGGCTTGGCCTGCTTATTGTTACCTTTATTCCCAATAATAGCCCGATGTAAAGGTAAGCATACTAAAAATGATTTATACTAGCATTCTTGATGTTTGCTAGGCTGGTAAAAGTTCAAAAATCACTTAATTCACTTAGCTGTTACATCACATTGCTGTAACTAGATTTTTGAAGTAAATGGCTTGACCTGCTTATTGTTCCTATTGATTTTTTTTTACCCCGAAATAATCTCAATTGGCAGAAAGCACAAAGATGGTGCATGTTGATGGTTAATCCAAACTAAACTGGCAACACAATCTTCTAATTAAATTGAATCACCACTTTTGGATCAACATTATATTT
This sequence comes from Dioscorea alata, assembly GCA_020875875.1. Classification (NCBI taxonomy): domain Eukaryota; kingdom Viridiplantae; phylum Streptophyta; class Magnoliopsida; order Dioscoreales; family Dioscoreaceae; genus Dioscorea; species Dioscorea alata. The sequence goes on from CM037019.1 coordinate 20,338,729, forward strand.
GTTCAATCCAACTTACTAGGGAAAAAAAAATGTTATGTTCACCAAATTGCTGTGAAGAAGCCTCGGTGCTTCAAGATTTCCAATTTTCATTGTGCATGCTTGTGCCTGATATTAGTTTTATGATGCTTACCAGCAGAATAGGTCTCATCAACATGAGTGTGTTCCTTAGGAATTCACATGTCAAGTCTTGCAGCATATATTGTCTGAATATGTTCTTCTTATTGGCTATTGCTACCTCCATAGTAACATACAGTGGTTCTGATCTTCACTGAACTTTTATTTTTGTTTGGTATAGCTTATTGTGCTTCTGTAATTTTCTCTGAAGATAACCCTATTATGCAATATACAAAATTTTCAGCACTACCAACAAAGTCTTACAAAACATTACTTAATACATGTTTGTTTCACAAGTGTCTATAATATAAGTCACACCTGTCCACACACACAAACACACACGTGCGCGCGCACAAAGAATTAGCTCATTAGATGCATCTGAAAGATACATCCTATTGGTTTTGTGATGTGATGAAGAGTCTTTATTGCCATACAAACCATCTCCTCTACTGTTTTATGTGAGAGATTTGTCTTTACACTAATTTGTTCCTTAACATGAGTTGGTTGACAAAGACAGCTATGGAATATCCCATTAAAATGTATTCAATTTGTACTTCAATAATTTGGTTGTAACATCTTATGTCAACATCTTGATCTGTAACTAAAGGGTGCTAAACTGGTGTTGCATCTTGGGCAACTATCATGCTATATTTTTGGTTAGGTTGACAACTCTAGATGGTTAGGCAACTAGAATTGAATTTAACTTCTTTTACTTTGTTTTATCAAATTCTGACATTGCCAACAGGGTTCCTTTTAGTCTCCTCTTAGAAAGGATAAGAAAATTGAGATTAATGAATGTTTGATACACTTGTTGATGATGTGATGTGTGGGCAAAAGTTTGGTTTCAGTATCATATACTTCTTTACTTCTCACAGGTCAATTCTGTTAAGTTTAATGAGTATGCCTCAGTGGTTGTTTCTGCCAGGTATGATCAGTCTGTGCGTGCATGGGATTGCAGATCTCATAGTACAGAGCCGATTCAGGTGAAATTTTTGTCTCCTAATTTTGTTCTTACGAATTTTATAGATATCCACTTTTCTCTTAAAGTGTTACTTAGAAGTTGAGATTCATGTCATAGATAATCGATACGTTTCAAGATAGTGTGATGTCTGTTTGCTTGACAAAGAGTGAAATTATTGCTGGAAGTGTTGATGGAACTGTTCGCACATTTGATATTCAGATTGGTAGGTATGAGTTGTATCGAAATTCATTAAGGTGTGATCTTGTCCTTTTCTTTTAGCAAAAAAGAGTTTCTATTGTTCTGATAAAACTTCTTTTACTTGATAAACTAGAGAGCTTGTTGATGACTTGAAGCAGCCTGTCAACTGTGTTTCATTATCAAATGATACTAATTGCATACTAGCAAGTTGCTTAGACTCTACTCTACGACTCCTTGACAGGTACTACTACACATCCATAATTCATGCATAACTGTGATTGCATTTATATTTGCATATTTTACCCTACGGTTCTTCTATGGCAGATCCAGTGGGGAACTTCTACAAGAATACAAGGGGCATACATGCAAGGTATTTAGACATTTAACTTCCTCTTTTTATTGATAAAGCCCCATTATTGAGAGCTTTAATGGTTGGTTAAGCATGTTGGTAATGACACTGTTTATAAAATACACTGGCAACTTGAGTACTTGCTAGATAGTTTTTATTCTTGAAGTTGATTTATCTGTTTGTATTTGTAGTCATTCAAGATGGATTGCAGCTTGACCAACTCTGATGCTCATGTAACTAGTGGATCTGAGGATGGGTTTATTTACTTTTGGGATTTGGTAGATGCTTCCGTCGTCTCAAAATTCAGAGCACATGCATCTGTGGTAAGATTTTGATGTGTCTCCATTTGCTATGAAGAATATATGATGCCCCAATGTTTTTCATGATTTAGTTTCCAAAACTCATCAGAGTCATTGATGGCAATAACTTTAGATTTTGTGATTTAGGCAAGCTGCATTTTACTTTTATCTAATTTTGCTTATGGTGAGTTAGCTTGTGGATATGAGAGAGACAATTTTTAAATTTTGATTCTTAATATTGCATACAAACCACTAATTTGGATGTCTGTTCCTTTGGATGACACAAATGTGTTTCATGATTCAATCCTGTGTTTATTTTCATTTGCCATTTATGTGTGTGTTTTTGAAATACAAATAACAATAGTAAATGAGATCATAATATGTGAAAATGAACTGTGGAAATAATTAATCAAGAATGTCTAATGTACTTTAATGTTTGGTGGTAAGTAACAAGTGTGAGTTATCACCCAAAGGACTCTTGCATGATTACATCGTCGGTGGATGGTAAGGGAAGCTGCATTTGAGAGTGACGAAGAGCGAGCATTATGGAATGCTTATTTGGCAGTAGAGTCTGAAATCCAGCCAGGTAATTAATTCCACATTCAGTGATAACACACACACAAAGTGAAATACATAGAAAGAGTTATTCGATTTTTTAATCACATCTTTGCTCTATATCTTCTACTATCAAGTTGTATATTGGTCAATCTCTCTCTCAAATTTTTTTTTTTTTTTTTTCTGAGAAGGTGTGTCATAATCATAGCAAGTGATTGACTTTGTTCTGTTTGATTGTTCTGTAGGTGTTGATATTGGTGTATGCTTAAACATATCCTCACAATTGTCACAACCTCTAGAAGATTTCTTTGAACATGTATATGTGATGGCGGTATGGCTTTCTGCTATTAATTATATGAATATAAAATGATGATCCCTTCCTCTAACTAATAATTCTCCTTAACCATAAATTTATAAGGTTTATTGTGTTTTGATGTTGAATTTTTTGTTTTCTGGATCTTGTGCATTTGAACAATTCGATTTGTTTCCATTTTGTCTTAAATTTCATCTTTTGGGATGATTTGGTGGTTCTGGATGTTGTGAGATTACATGTACATATTGATGTGTTTTAGAAATTAATTATAAAAGCTGGCTTTCACTTTTAACTATGATTTAGAAGTATAACATTAGAAGAAAAAAAAGACAATTTTGAGAAAGTTAGGGAATGAGGCTTCTGTTTCTGCAAAGTTTAGTAAGGGCGAAAATTTGTGGTTTCTTACTTTGTGTGAATGAAACATGTTGCTGAATGTGTACTTTGACCCTTTAAAATGAAAGTCATTATTACAATTCTAATTCATGCATGTTTGCCAATCCAAATTGTATGATAGTTCTTGTATGAGGTGGTATAACCAATTCTTCTCGAGTCAGCTTAAGTTAGAAGGAATTCATGGAACTAATAAATTATTCCATTTTGTATACTTTTTCCTGGATAATTATTCATTTATATGAGCTAATTGCAAGACCAGAGCTCTACTGACTGAGCTACATCGGCCGAGGCAAGTGGAGTAATAGGATTGGTTTTCAAGCTCAATTTTCGTCTCTGTTGCCAAGCTCACAATTATTATTCTTATCTAAAAAATTTTTTTTTCACTTTCATACCTCAATGAGTCCATGCTCGTTCTTTAGCAAGGTGTGTGCTATGATATTACATCCTTCATACACGTCTGGTATCCTATCCTAGCCTCCTTATTTGCAAGAGAGATAGAAAGCAGTAAAAAAATTCAAATGTTTTGTAGAACAGTAGAAGTAAAAATGGTGCTGGGAAAAAGATTAATCAACTTGGTTTTGCTAGATCTTCATTTTTAGGACTATCTTGCTTCCATGAAAAATGTTGTGGGTAATCAAGATATTGGTCAGTAGAAGTTTAGGCATAGAGAGTTTGTCTCTCTGAAGATAATCAAGGGTACCATTGTTATTTACATGTATTTTCAGGACCATAGTCCTCGTCGCCTGATACATCATTTACTTTGCAGAACCTGGTTGCTGAAAAAATTATATTTCATGTAATTTTGTTTTTACACTTTTGTTTCCACTGACTTAAGATTTCTTTTATGATTTCCTCTATTCTCCAGCGATTACCTGTTCAAGCTTTTGCTAATTGGAGATTCTGGTGTTGGCAAGTCTTGCCTCCTTCTTAGATTTGCTGTAAGGAATCTTATTCCTGTTAAATTAACTTTTAAAGTGAAGTTATTCTAAACAAATAATTTTAGAAAAGCTAAAATTGAATTTGAATTTCACTTTTATACTTCTAGAAAGTACATTGTTGGATGCTAATATAGTTATATATTTTATAACTGCTCTTTAATATTACATGTTTCTAACAATTAAGACTTCTGTTATGATTCAAGCTTTTCTTCAACAACTGTGTGTGTTTTATGTTTCTTTGCTTCTAATTGTTAGGATGATTCTTATCTGGAGAGTTACATCAGCACCATTGGAGTTGATTTTGTAAGTATAGGTTGCTTCTTTCATTATGAGTGGATTTGATTAAATTTCTTTATTTCTTATGGAAACATTGCTTGGCAGAAAATACGCACTGTTGAGCAGGATGGGAAGACCATCAAACTTCAGATTGTAAGTTGTTTCACTGCAGTTGTTCCTTTTTTTTTTTTTTTTGGTGATCTGAATTCTCTTACCATATTGGATTAGATTACCCCTGTTGCCTGTTAGCTAAATTTTCCTCTTCATCTAAAGGATTTCAGGCTTTCCAGCTAACCAATACAAATTCAAGTTTGTTCAGCAGCAGATTAACTTAGCATTTACTTTTAAATACTTAACTCATTGTTTATATCCATCATGTGACCCATTACAAATTGCCTAATTTTGCTCCTAAGTGCAATTCTTAAAATATTCTGTGCCTAAACTAAGGTAGATACAAATTCACAACACAGTCTATGGCGACATATTGTGGCAGATTATAATATTTAAACAATGTATTTTATGAATGCTTCGGACAGGACATACTGGTTAGCCTTTGGCAAATTGTGTACCTAATGCCATTCGCACCATAGTGCATCAGGAATTTGGCATTCTTAAAGAAGTTAGTGTTTCATGTGAAGTAACTCTTAAGGTGTTTGGTTTGTTAATCCTCACCAAAGTGACTCTGGAGTTTGATTAGTGTAATATGTATCTTGAAATTTGGGTTGATTACTTAGAATTAGTACAGAAACTGGCTTGACTTTTATGGGATTGGCTAAGTGGGTATCCAGGGTTGATTTATCAGCCTAACATATGATTTCCTAGTCAAGCAGGCGGAAACTTTTTGTATGTATATATTATATTATGCCTTTGGATCTGAGTTTCCAATAATCCAAATAGTATCTGGGAAAAAAAAAGGGAACTCACATTGCAATCCTTTTGCAATGTATATTTATGAAGCATGGACAAATCAAATGCTTGCTTTATTTTCTCTTTGTTGTTTATTTGTTTATTTATTTATTTATTTATTTATTTATTTATTTTTATTTTTTTTAAAGGTGGATAAACCACATCGATTAAAAACTAGAACAAACCACTAGATGTGGTAAGATACAAACCAAGGCCGAAGCCCAACAAAACAACAAGTACAAAATGAGGAAACCAGACCTTCCTCAAGGTAACCCAAGACTACAAAGGGACTAGCCCGTACCGGGGGCGGGACGCTCCTCAGAAGGATGCGGCGCCTGAATATCTTCTGTCTGAGGGCCGAGAAAGATCAAGCTTCTCTTGACTGCACTGATCGTCTCTTCAAGCTTCTCACGAGGTCCCGCATCGACTGAGGAGAACCAAGATAGAAGTAAGCGGTCAACTTTCAGAATTAGAACATTGGCATGCATGACATTGGCATTAAAAATACAATCATTCCGAACGAGCCAAATACTCCAAATTATTGCTTTCACCGTAAGATCCCCAGTCAGTTTTTTGGTAGGGGGCAGATTTCGTCTCCATGTTCCCCAGAGCTTGTCTAAGGTACAAGGTGGTCTAGGGAAATCAAGTAGGCAAGCAAAATGATCCCAGATCTTTCTGGCAAACGGGCAACCAAGAAATAGGTGATTAGCAGATTCTGTACCCATGTGACATAACACACAGGTATCAGTTGGAAGAGTGTTACACCGCCGATGTGCAAGGTTTTCAAGCGTTAGGACTTTGTTATTCAAGACCAACCAGTTAAAAAGATTTATCTTTTTGGGACAACTATTGTTCCAGAAGAAACGCGCCACCGGACATCGCAGACCACCATCGACTAAGAAGTTATAAAAGGACTTGACCGTGAAAATCCCATTCCTGGTAAGGTTCCACCTTATCTTATCCCGGTTCTCGCCATTCGAGACTCTGAGCTTGTTGCTAACGTTTGCCACCTCCACATACGTCCTGAAAGGAAGATCCTCTAACCGATGCGCAAGCTCCTTAACCGTACCATTAGGGTATGGATAGTTATTGAAATCAGTTGGCCAAAGATTCATGGGAGCAATGTCTCCTAGCCACCGGTCTTTCCAGAATAGAGTATCCTCCCCATTGTTGATTTCAGGCACAATGTAAATCCTGAAAGGCGGTAGGCAGCTTAACACCCCTTTCCAGAAAAAGGAGATCCTGCCGGTTCTGGGCGGGAAAAGTTGTCGCCTAGGCCAGCAATAGTTTTCAAAGATCACCCTTGCCCCGCTCCAGGAGTCATCAGTCAGATATTTCCACCACCACTTCCCCAAAAGCGCTTGGTTGAAGTTGAAAAGGTCCAAGATACCCCAACCCCCCTTGTCACGTGGTTTACATAAGTTTTTCCAACCTACCAGTCGGCAGCGCGGGTGATCGATGTCAGGGCCAGACCACAGGAAGTCTCTCCTGATTCGATCAATTTGTTTTATAACCCATTGTGGGAACTTGAACAGTGACATCCAGTAAGTGAGAATGGCCGATAGGACCGAGTTCACCAGGGTAAGGCGGCCACCTAATGATAGGTGCCTCACTTTCCACGAAGAAAGACGCCGACGCACTTTGAGAACAAGCTCCTCCCAGTCTTGTCGACGCGGTCTCCTACCAGAAATCGGAATTCCCAGATATGTAACTGGAAGAGTCCCCACCGCACAGTGAAGTGTATTAGCAGCCGCCTCTCCAGGGGGGTCTCCCGTGTGACTAGCGAAAAGACAAGTTTTGGAGAAGTTTGTTTCCAGTCCCGTCATCCCTTCAAAGATATAAAGGATGAGCTTTATGATCCTGAGATCCTCGAGGCCACCAGTGGTAATAAGAAGGAAATCATCCGCGTAGTGCAGATTGCACATACTGTCGGTCCCCTCAACCGGAACAACGATCAGAATTTTTGAACTTAGAGCATACGAGAACATTGCGCTGAGAGCATCCGTAACAAGAATAAACAACATAGGAGATAGGGGGTCTCCCTGTCTCAGTCCTCTTTGGTAGCGAATGTACCCGTTTGGTGATCCATTGACAAGGATCGTGGCCTTCGAAGAGCTTAAAATACTTGTTATCCAGGAAATCCACCTTCGCCCAAACCCGCGAGCCGCAAGGAGCTCGATGAGAAAGTCCCAGTCAACTAAGTCAAAAGCTTTTGGCAAAGTCCACTTTAAGAATATAACCCGGTAAGCGGCGCTTATGCAGATTGAAGAGTCCTTTCAAAATGCAGCGTCCAAGTTGCAGCGTCCTTTCAAAAAGGCAGATTGATCACTGCCCACTAGGTGACTCAAGATTCTGCTCAGACGCGTAGCAAGCAATTTTGAAAGGATCTTTAAAGAGGAGTTGATTAAACTAATAGGACGATAATCCCCAGTACACATAGGTGATTCCACCTTAGGTATGACCGCAATGCTAGCCCAATTAAGCCTTTCTAAGTTCGCTCTTCCAAAGTAGAAGTCCTCACACAGCTGCCAGAGATCGACTTTGATAGTATCCCAGAACTGACGAAAAAAGTGCAAAGAGAACCCATCTGGTCCGGGGGCTTTATCTTTCCCAAGATCAAAAACTACCGCCTTAATTTCCTCCATCGTGAAAGGCTACTCCAGCTGGGACAGATCCAAGGTTGACCTATTGGCAAACAATTTGCCAAAATCGATCCGAAAACGTGAATGTTGTTTGTGTCCAAATTGTTTTTGGAATTGCAGAGTGAAGCATTTCCCAATATCTCTAGAGTCAGTCGAGGTCACCCCATTGTAGCAAATACTTGGAATGAAGTTCCTGTTTTTACGACCATTGGCCATTGCATGAAAGAAGCTTGTGTTTTCATCCCCTTCCTTCAACCACTGGATCCTAGATCTCTGCTTCCAGTATAACTCCTCCTGATTACGTATGTCGTTCAAACTCGAAAGCAATGACGCTTCCCGAGCACTTTCGTCTGTAGTGAGCCCTCTTTGCTCTTTCATCACGTCGAGTTTATCCAAATCTAGAAGTAGGCTTTGTTTCCTTAGTTTGATTGATCCAAAGGTGAACTTTGCCCACTGGCGTAACTGGGCCTTTGTCCTAGCTATCTTTTTGGCCATGATAAATGCCCCACAACCTTGAGGGGAGAACTCCGTCCACCATTGAGAGACAAGGTCCTGAAATCCATCGGTCGTCTCCCAGGCCATTTTGTACCTGAAGGGTCTAGGGTTGGACAAGTGATCACCCAATTCCAGTCTGATCGGCACATGATCAGATCCCAATCTCGGGAGACTATTCTGCAACATTCTTGGGAAAAGGTTGGCACACGCGCCATTTACCACAAAACGATCAAGCTTCACCCAAATCGGTTCAGCTTGTCCATTTGTCCAGGAAAACCTTCTGCCCACCAGAGGGGGTTCAATTAGTTTCAAGTCCTGAATAAAAGAGTTCGCTAATCTGATGTCCTCAAGATTGGGTGGCCCAGATACTTTGTCTCCAGTATCAAAAATCGAGTTAAAATCCCCCCCCCCCCCCCTCCCCCGATAATCCAGGGAACATTGGAGGGACCAGCACTCCGCCTAAGTTCGTCCCAAAAAGTATGTTTGAGATTTCTAGCATTCGGCCCATATACCGAGGTACATCGCCAAACCAAGTTGTTTCGTTTTGAGCAAAATTCCACAGTTAAACTGAAAGTACCCAAGCTCAACATTTTGGCTGACATAAGAGCACTGTTCCATCCGATTACAATGCCCCCAGCAGACCCGCGAGCCGGAACCATAAGGAATTGATCTAGACGTCCACCCCCAATCTCCCTCCAAGTTGATGGAGAAATCTCATCAAGTTTGGATTCTTGAAAGCAGCACACATCAGCGTAGTGCATGTGCAAGAAATCTTTGACAAGAAACCGTTTAGCCGGTCTCCCTAACCCTCTTACGTTCCAAGTGATCAAGTTCATTGGACACCTAGTGGGGCGCTATCCTTCTCAGAGGATGCCTGTGCCCGTAAAGGGGCCATGCGAGTTTGCTCTAACATACGAATATGATGCAAGCAGTCATCCATGGAAACAGTAAAAGAAATACCACAAGCATCGCAGTAATTAGCAAGTTGAGCATTCGACCAATCTGAAATAAGAAGAGGTTTGGAGCTAGTACCTTCCTCCGTGTCGCCTCGTTGCACCTTTTTCTTAGTGGACTTTGGGGGCTCCGCCACAAATCCTGCCTCCTCATTGAAGCGCGAGGAAGGTTTCTTTGTACGTTCACTTCTACGAGTGCCTTTTGTGAGGTCAGAGGTCTCGCCCTGAGTGTCACTGTACATATCTGGCATCAACTTCCTAAGGTTGATTTCGAATTCTGAAACAGAATCTTCAGTATCAGATCTGGCCTCAGGAGATTCTTTAACTGCTGAAGGTGATAGAGAATCCCTAGCTTCCTCAGTAACCCCAAGTATATCTTCCTCTACACCAGGTGGGCGATCGACATCAGGGGCCAGGACCCAACCTCTCTCCAAGAATTCCCAAGAGAAGCCCAAGGGTGGTTCCATTGCTGGCCTGCTCTTAATATCAGTATACATAGAGCATTCCTGGCCCATCAAAGCAGGCCCAATAAAGTAAGCCAACTCCCTGTGTGACCCCAGTTCGGTTCCTTTCTCAGTATGAGTTTGGTCAGTCAACCCAGCCTCAGCCCAAATTTCAGGCCCAACATCACGGTCCAGTCCAGATTTCAGGCCCACCTCACACATCAGCACCGGGTCCCCAATACTGTCAACCAACGCATGTTGGGTCAAGCCCAGCCCAACCACCGAGCATGGGTCCATGTCCAGCGAAGCAAATGGATTAGACGGGCCCGGACTGCGGCCCACCTTAACCTCGGACACACACCCCTCCCGAGACGCAGCCACCTCGTCAACGGCCTGATCCCTAGGCCCAGAATCCTCGACCAATTCAGCATTGCCACGTGTCCCTCGTGCGGCCTTAACCTGCCAATGCTCGACACCTTCGGCGCGGCCATGCATTTGTTTTTCTCGGGTACCCGAGCCAGGTCATGACCGGCGGTCCTAGACCTCGCACTTCCTTCGCGACCAACGGTTCTAGCGTGCCGATGTTGCGCACGATAGGTCGTCGGCGCACCAGTGTTGTGGGAGCCATGCTCAACCTCGACTGGAACATCCACTCCGTCGCCGGCAGCCAAGGAACCACTTTCCGAAACCCCCTGGCGGGAGCTTGGCTCAACCGACGTTCTGGTGGAATCACCTATTCGGTCTCTGAAGCCAGCGCCCTCCGGCACCCGCACCGTGTCCCCCCCTGTCAGGCGGGAGCCACGCTCAACCTGCCCTGGGACGAAGACCATCTCCGGCGATAGTTTCCCTTTGCCTTTTATATCATTCGGAACCTCATGAGTGCTTCTACTTTCCGGCTGTCTCTCGGCTACGATCTCCCCCGGTAACGGCAAAACATACCTGTCAAGTTCCCATCGGAATGTAGGTAGTTCCCCCTTGCCACCCGTTAACAAGACTGAGTATCGCCGCATGCCGAAGCTCAGCTCAAGCTCCAGAGGCAACGATGCACCCGATCGAAGCCGCACCAGCGTTGAAAGGAAACGCTTGTGCGTTGAGGTCGCATGCGATAACGCGATTAACTCGCCCACTGGCTTCACCACCTCCGTGACGATGTCCCAACTCCATCCGTGCAACGGCAGGTTCCAAATAGATATCCATTGACCTCTTCCCGACGCGCGTCCGGTAGCTCCAATTTCGGCCGACCATGGCACCAACTTCAAGGTGCAAGGCCCGTCCTTGGTTGCAACCCGAAATCTCCCAATTTTACAAACTTCTTTAACCTCGTCCCTCGAGGCCAATGGAACCAAGAAGGAGTTGTCATTCAGAGGGGTCAAAGGGCCGGCCAAACACTTGTTGATGATGGACGGTGCAATCTCCAGAACGCTATTGTCGTTGACATAACCCTCCACGACCGATAGAACAGCCACCTTCGCGAGCTCTTCTCGGGCTTTCTCTGATTCCGGCGTCAGCGAGAGAGAAAGAGACGCACGAGAAGGACGCAACGGAGGCTTGGCCGGCAACTCCTGCACAGTGGTCTCACCATTCTTACCAAGAGGGGGGCTGTGAGATGCGTTGGAGCTCAACTTCTTAGATCGAACATGAAGGCGCCGCTTAGGTGGGCTCCGGGAAGTCGTACACCTCGCTGCCATATGACCCACACAAGAGCATTTGAGACAGACGACTTGATGACGACACTCTGCCGTCTTGTGTGTAGTGTGGAAGCAACGCCCACATGTAGCTTCGGTCGGTGATCTTGGTCGCTTGGTTCCGGTGATGTGTTTCTCCCTTTGTCTCTTGTTTCTAACTAGTATCCTTTTTTGCCATTTCTTCTATCTTGATTTTAACTCAATGGTTTTTCTTTTTTAATGTAAAATGTTTTAAATATGCTTGCCTTTCATAGTGGGATACTGCTGGACGAGAACGGTTTAGAACAATTACCAGCAGCTACTATCGTAAGTTAATTTTGTTGTAACAGTTGTTGTCTTCTGACAAGTAAAGGTTGACTGGGTAAATACCTTTTCACTTGACGCCAGGTGGTATATGATGTGACGGATCAAGAGAGCATCAATAATGTCAAACAATGCCAGCGCAAAAGTGAAAAAGATTTTGGTTGGAAACAAATGTGATCTGACAGCTAACAAAGTTGTCTTACAAGACAGCCAAGGTAATGCTCATCCCTGATTCTTTGGTTTTGTTGTTAATATAGAAGATAACCTCTTTACCAATGTTTTTAAAACCGGACCGGGAAGAACCGGCCACATATTTGGGTCATGGGTTAGTCGGTCCGACTGGATGACCCGTTTCGGTTGAACCGGACGACATCATAAATAAATAAGAATATATATATGTATATATATATAATAATAATAATAATAATAATAATAATAATAATATAAAATTATAAATATTTTTTTATGACAATGAAATAATATATATTAAAAGATAAAATTATAACAACAAAACTAATTTGAGTTCATGCAAAAAATATATAATCCTATATAGTTTTTCAAATTTTCAAAAGAAAAATATCCAAAATTGCACAAAATTTAACAAATTAACCACAATATTTATACATATGAAAGTCTATAAAAATATTAATTAAGTTTAAATCTTTATCATTTAAAACATAAAAGATATATACCAAACATCTAAATTCTAAATACGTATTAAAAAGTAACGGATAGGAGATGTTGTAATGAACCGAAGCCGAACCTGCACAAAAGATTGATATCGAGGAAGACGTTGGTATTATTTTATAATTATTTATAAATAATAAGTAAAGAAAAAGAAATAAAATATTTGCCATGTTGTGGTTACATGATTTAAAAACTAATTTAAAAAAGAAAAATTCAGAAAACCGGGTTTTTCCCGGTTCCGGTTCAACCGGCTAGTTCACCGGTTTTATCCGGGTTTGACCGGTTCCAAATTTGGTCAACAATCAATGTTAACACGGACCGGACGGCGGTCTGGTTCCCGGTTTTTCCGGTCAGACCGGCCAGTCCGGTCCAGTTTTAAAAACATTGCTCTTTACACATGCCATGCTGCTAATGAACTTAATGAGAGCATGCAATTGATAACAAACATATATTATAATGGAGCTTCTGCCAAGTGTAATTGATACAAATGAAATAACTAGTTACAATATAAGCACGGAAAATCTAGATTAACTTAACCATATATACATGTATAGCTACATCTACATACATTGATACTATTTTTTGTTGAATAGCACCGTGAAAAAAAAAAAAAGAAAACTGACAATTGACAGATCAGTTAATCTTTGTGTGTGTGTGTTTTTTTAATACATTATTAGTATTTTGAATATTGATTTATTTCAAAATTTAGAGTTTAGGTTTTTTTTTGGTGGAAAAGATCATATGCTAACACAAAGATCAATTGTCAATCATTAGATAGCCCAATGGTATGGTACCAAAGTGAAAAAAGAAGGTCATGAATTCAAATTCTTCGTGCTGACAGTACTGTTTTTCGTACTATTCATACATTGTTCATGCACTGTTCACTCCGGTTATAGTATTGTTTATATAATATTCATGCAATGTACATCCGGGTTCAGTACTATTTTTAAATCTTTTGAGTGGGGGCACTTGTCGCCTATTAAAAAAAACACACACACAAAGATCAATTATTATTGTTACATATCTTTTATACATTTAATTTAAAATTTAAATTATTATTGGATATATTATATTATATTTTTTTATTTATTAAATCCGGTTCGACCCGGTTCAACCACGGTCGGACATCTTTACCCTTGAACCTTGGCCTTCTCCGGTTCAAAGATCCGGTCCGGTTCTGACTACTTAGCTATTTGCATGCATGTTTCGTGGTATTTCTTTTTTTTTTTAGTTTAAACTCAAATTTAATGGTAAAAAAAAAATACTTTTGATATTGGTTGACAATAAAGTATGCTTTCTTCCGTGTCCGGTCACACCCTCCTCACTTTGTGGATTTCACTTGAATTTTCCCCTTTTTTTTTTCCTTTTTATTTCCATTTTCGTTTTTATCCGAATCCTACTTTTCTAATTTATTTTCAATTCAGTTTTTTTCCCTGTTTGGTTTTTTTATTTGAGTTGTAACGTGTTTTCTTATTTCTTAATAAATTATGATTTACCCACTATATTCAAAAATAATAATAATAAAACAGGAATACAACACATAAATATTAATTAAATACAATACAATTTTATAACTTTTGCACTAAAAATCATGGTTTTACTGAATTATAATACACCAAAAGTTAAAACTACTATTTCTTTAAAGTAAAAAACTGATAAAATTACTCTAAAAATATATTATTTGAATGCAACACACCATTCGGCGTTCATTTATTATTAAAAATAGGGATAAAAGCGAGAGAGAAACATTAGTAGAAGAAAGGAACAATGGCTTTGCGAGAAGACGGGTAATCAGAGCCAAACTTCTCACAATACCATTTATGGTGGGCCCGAGCCCTGGGCCCAAGGTTAGAGCAAGTGTATAAGAAGAAAGCCCATGAAGCTGGAGACCAAGCCACAATGGCCCAACCCAACCATTCCAAGGCCTCACCCATGTAATTAGGGCAGCTCACAAACTCAAACCACCCGCCTCGCGGTATCTTGTACCCGCCACCTTCCTTCTTAAGCTTCACCAGCGCCAAGTCTGCCCTAATGTTCACTCTCATCCCCAAAAAGAACACCGCCATCCCCGCCGCAACCCGGAACCACAACCTCCATCCGTCCTCCGCCATCGCTGATCCGGCGTAGTGGGAGGCGGAGCGAGCTTGCAAGTAAGCGTTGAGGAGGTTGAAGGAGAAGGCGAAGAAGGCGATGGAGAGGGGGAAACCGAGATTGGACTTGGAGGTGGAGGTGGAGAGAAGTCGAAGAGGATAGATGAGGGTGCGGTGGGTGTAGTGGAGGAGATAGAGGGAGATGACGATGAGGGAGAGAGGGTGAGAAGAGTAGCGGCCGAGAGGGTAGAGGAGAACAGTGAGCCAAAGGGTGGGGCTTTCCATGAGGAACCAAGCGAGGCATGGGGGGAGAGTGGGACCCCAGCCAGAGCGGGCGTGCTTGCCGTATGGGGCTGTGAGGAAGTGGAGGGAGAGGATGGTGAGTGGGCACATGATGTAGAGGGAGATGAGAGCTTTGGAGAAGATCTTCTCGTCGTCCCACGCCATTGATGGCGATTTCGAGCTTGAGAGTGAGAGAGAGTGGAGTTTATGAGAGCGTCGGTGAAAAACAGTTGAGTAGCGGGTGGATACTTGCGTTTGCGATTATTCGTGGACATGGTTTTGGTAGTCAGGCAGAAGAGATGTGACTTATTTTAATTTAATAATTTTTAAAATAAAAATAATTTTTTAATATAATTATTAAATTATCTCCGTATTATATAATAAATAAAAAAATAAATTTATAAATTCATAACATAAAACGAGTTACTGTGGTAATTATAGAATTGAATCAACTGGATTATTTTTTTGTAGTGATGTATTGCTTTCTCTTTGTTATTGTTAGTATGCGCTTATTATTTTAACATAAATTAATAAATCAATAAATATTTTGATTTTAAAAAAATTAAAGCTGGTAAAGAAAGGATTTGAATTAGTTAGCAATAAAAAATTTAAAAAAAAAAACTTTTTTAAGGCTTTTTAAGTATTTGTCACATAGATTGTTCTGAAAGATTAAGTTATGTCTTGAACTTTGTAGAAACATTTTTGTATTTAACGGATATATATAAATTTAAAAAAAAAGTTTTATAAAAAAATTAAAATAAATATTTCTGAATAAAAACATTAATCTAAACAGAAAATAAACTGGATGGGAATTATAATAGACAACAATGAAGTCTGATATACACCGCGTGGTATTTAAATAGACAAGAGAGAGAGAGTCTGCTCTCTGAGCAAACATTCCAAGAGAATCACATTAATAAATGACCAGGTAGACAACTTGAAGGAGCAAACAATGAAGCGAACACAATGATATGTTATTGCCAGTGAGATCTCAAACTGTGACAAATGCTGCTGGTTCTCAGGCATCACTCCGATGTGGTTTGTTTGAAACAGGGATCACCTAAAAGAAAGTGAAGTGAATCAGAACCTTGATAACATATATATATATAAGATGGAAGAAGAGAAAGCTAAATGTAGATTATTTGATGTACCGTCTCAGCAGAAGGAATCCATTCATTTGTTGCAGGATTACACATGGAAGATTTATGGCCATCAGTTGCATCAGAAGTTGGTGTTAACTCAAAGCAGCTGTCGTTTGATTTCTCCATCTTGATGAAACCTGTTCCGGTCTGCTAAGAGAAATGCATGCATATGGAGACGTGAGACAATTAGGGTAAAATTTTTGCTCCATCAAAAGACAAGTCCAGAAAAGAGTTGGAGAAGAATCTTAATAGCCAATATAAAGTTCACCAGGGACAACAATGTTTGTCACCAGGGACAACAATGTTTGTTGAGTGATATAGATCCTAACATTTGACTATATATACTGCATAGTGATGGATGCAGGATAGAACACCTAGATTACTCCATCAACTGAATTATTTAATAGTAGAAGAGTAAAAAAATGTACCAAAAGATACTTAACAATGTAGAAATAGTCAATGAATGATACATAGGAAACAAAGATTAGAAGGGACAAATAACAAAGTACAACCATAAGAAGCTACAAAAAAAAAATTTGCAAAATGGAATTCTTCTTACAGAGTCAACAGGCCACACAATGAAACCTCAATTTTTATGAACAATCAAAACCAATAGAACAAATCATGCATTTAGAAAAACAATGATCGGATAAACTTTTGTTCACCAAACAGACAACTCAACTAATTAATAACCATTAACTTTTCTCAAGGTCACCAGCAACTCAAGGATCTCCAGGTTTACTTGAATGGTTATCAGTGTTCAGCTTGCACATATATAAAACTCACGGAATTTGAAGAAAGACTTACAAACCAAAGCTTGCACAAAAGATTGGAAATTTCCATCAATTTAGTAGTTGCAACACACTGCTCTATAGACATCAACTCAATGAATCTCCAAAACAATCAACCAAACTACCAAATTTATCACATGTCCTGAATTCCTTGTAAAATTCAAGGAAAAACATTCTTACAAGAAATTTCGCTAAAATTTACACAATTCTTCAACCAAAAACCCTAAACAATTATTCCAACTCAAAGCTTTAAATTAGCAAAGCAAATCAAAATTGAGGAGTTATTTAACAAGATCATCAGAGTGACAGAAAGAAAGAAAGAAGAGGAAACCAGAACTAGAAAAGAAAAGCGTACCGTGTGATGCTCCTTGTCAACTCCATTGAGATCCGTGTAGTACTCCGTCTCCACGTACTCCTCCGAAGGCTCGGTCCCATTATAAACCAATTTCTACAGGGAAAACCCCATCAGATGAGGGCTAAAACTTAGATCTACAAAACGAGAGAACCAAAGGCTGGAGAAGCACCTGAGGATGAGATTCGAGCTCGCGAAGCTTATCGAGCTCAGGGATAGAGGTCTGATCGGAAGGTTGGAGGGCATCAGAGTAGAGCGAGGAATACTCGCTTCTGGAGGGCTTCGTGTGGCGCTTGGGGGCGATGCCCTCGAAGTACTCGCGCGTCTCCTCCTCTATCTTCGCCTCCTGCTCCGGCGGCAAGTGCGCGTCGCTCCGATCGGGTCTCGCCATTGCCGCCATTCCTCTCTCTCTCTCTCCGTCTCTCGAGCTCTGACTCTGCGATCGAGAGAGATATTTGTTTGTTCTTTATAAACAAAACGATGAGAAAATATCTGACGAAGCTTATCCGCAAAAAGTAAGAAGGTTAGGTGGTGGTGTGGGTCCCACTATAAGGCGCCAACCAATATACCATTGAACTCAAGCCCACTGGTTTATTTGGACTTTCTTTGTAAGTTTTCTTTTTTTTTAAAAAAAAAAAGAAAATATTATTATTTTAAATAATTGAAAATTTGTGATATTGCTAAAGAAGTTTTTGTTAAGGTCACATCTAAATAAATTTTTGGGTGGGTGGGAGTTGGTAATGAATTGGTTATTTTTATATATATTGTTATGAGAAGACTATTTTATATTTTAGATGAATTACCTTTCTTAAAGAAAATTGGTGAATAGTAATAATAAATTGATGAATTTGTGTTTAAATAGATATATCTGTTTTTTATACATGCACTGGTAGCAATAATATAAATGGCAGAGATTGGCAGCAAGCATTGCACTTTTATTAAGCACGCAAAAATTAGATGCTTTCTGTTTGCATTGAACTCACAAACATTGAAAAATGACAAAAAAAAAAAAGAAGAAGAAAAAAGGAAACCAAACTAGAGTTTTGGGTGATTAATGAAAAGCTTACAAGCTAGTGCATTTATGAATTAAACACCCAAAAAAGTAGTTGACCTAATTAAGAGAACAGCAGCATGGAACTGACTACAATTCCTTGTTTTTAACTTCCTCTTTTCTGAAGATCATCTGTCATATTCTGGAGACGAAGTTAGCTTTTGTGACCTGAAGCGTTTGGAATAAATTATCAGCCGACCTACTACACTGAAAGAACAAGGGCAACAGAATTGATCATCAGTTGAAAACAAATTAAAATGTTTTGGTGAGGTCAGAAACTAAATGATTTGTTTAAGGGTAGAACATAGAATTCATCAATGCAAAATTTTCGCAAAGACGTGAAAATTAATCAAAGTAAAGATGAATGAACATAAGGAAAGTTACTGACCTAACTGTGATTAATCAATGTTTGTTGCACCCACATTGGCCTCGACCGCAGATCCTCCTTTGAGAGTATTCTGCTTCAACCCTCCATTTGTTGAAGAGCTTTGCTCAGACCCGGTTGAGGAAGATAATTTGGCACTGGCAATCTCCTGTGTCAATTTCTCATACTTGTTCAGCAATGATGGTGTGCTAACACCAGCCATGAGACTTTGTTTAATCTGCTGCTTCATTTCATCAATCTTGGCTTTTGTTTTCTGATCAGGTGATTTTCCTGCCCTTGTCACTTCTAGTTTCAGCAACTCTATCTTGTTTTTCAGATCAGTTGAGTTGATTACTTGTTGCATGCGCTCATCAATTTCACCATTTAGTTCATCAATCTCATCTCTCAAAGGGGCATACATCGGTTGATCAAGAAGGTTCCTTGCAATAGCTGCACCTCTTTTTGGGGCCACAAGCTCAACCTTCAATTGCAAGGAGTTTAGTGCATTAGCCATTTCAGATTCAATTTCCTTCTTTACCATCAAGATGTTGTCCTTCAGGTCATCATCTAGCTCAGATGCCTTCGAAACTCCTGCACCAGCAATATCTGCCCTGAGCTTGTCCATTTTCTCCTTCACATCAGGACGGTCCATGACCCCTTTAAATGCTTTATTGATTTCCTCCTTCATTGAGATGGCCTTCTCATTTCCCTCAGAGATCTTTTGTGCCTTGGACAACTCCTTAAGCATATTGAGCTTATACTCTAAACTTGCAAAATTTGGGCTCTCCGATAGACCTTGTTTGAACTCCTGCTTTAATTTCTCAATCTCCTCTGTCAGACTTGGATCAATGAGTTGGTCCTGGGAACCACTCCTCACTTTCACAACCTCTGTTCTGAGCATCTCAAGCTTTTCATGTAAGCCCATTGATTTAGCAGCCTCAGTGAATTCCCGATCCACCTCCTTCTTCAATTTCTCGATCATCTCATTAAGACTGAGTTCAGGAGGCTGAAATGACGCATCTTCCTTGGATTTTTGTATTTGCTGTCTCAGCTTTTCAACCTCCAACTCCAAGTCTGCATCTGAAACTGAGGCCTGTTCATCCAGTTTAACAATTGGCTCATCTTTCTTCTTCATATTTACTTTCTTTGCAGGATCTACATTGTCACTTTCTAGAAAACCTCCAAGCTGACGAAACTTCAGCATGCGATGATTCAATAATGTTGGTGTGTCCATCTCCAGCAGCTCCTATTTAAGGAGAAACATAAATTACAACAGTGACTAACACAATAAACCTCCAAGCATATTTAAGTCATGTGCAGTTACTACATACATCCATTGCTCCCATTAATGCAATCTTTATCTGCTGTGAGGTCCAAGAAGGGTCAGTATGTGCTCCACCAAGAGGTTCCTTCAGAACAGAATACAACTTTTAGAATACATTAAACACGTGGCTCAATACCGTCAATAGTAAGAGGACATTCCAAATCAAGGCCACAGTTTTCACCCTTGTTCATATTTGACCCTGCTCAATTTAACTAATGTGAAAAAGAAAATGTTGTTTGATCTATGGGACAATTGTAATTAAAGAGAAGAATGTTTTATGGCCGTTTTAGAGACCAAGCACTAACTAAGGCAATATGTTACATTTTTATGCACCCTTTTTTTTAAAAAAAATTCAATCCTTAAGGTGAACCAGAAGGTTAGGTAGCATATAGCATTCCAAATTAATACTCTATTCTTTTTTTTTTTTTTTTTTTTTTTTGTGCTTCCAATAATTGGCATGAGGATTTATGTCAAAAATGATATTAGATAAAGATGATGAGATATCACAAAAGTATTACCGGAATGATTCCATCAGCAATCTTCAGCTTGCATAACTCATTGGCTGTTATCTTCAATTTTTCAGCTGCCTGTAGAAGTAAAGGAACATAACATTTAAAACTAGTATTGCTGAAAGATATAAACCTTAGATGAGCCAAAAATAACTAAATAAATAATCAACCTTAGGGGCTGCTTTGGCAGTCTTCCACAAGATGGCAGCACATGCCTCTGGGCTGTTTTAAAATAAAGCAAGGCATGACAAACAAAATTAGAGAGCACGCATATATCATTAAGCAACATGAATCATATCAAATGAGAAGATGAGTACAGTGGATACATCATAATTCATACATTTCACAATAAATGACAAAGACATTCAAGCTTATATACCAGATAAATATTGTGTTAGCAGATGCCAGATGCCATTAGTGTTATAACCAATGGAAAATACTTGAGTGAGACCTTCTAGAACTTAAATGAGTGAATTTGGAAATTTTACAATCTTTGGTGACTGACAAGTCTGAGCCTAAGCAAATCAGAAGAGAACACAAGAATAACATTAGCATATAGAGTTGCATACTATAAGTGTTTACACATTTTCAATAGTCCAATGAGGAAACAATTTTATGCATTGGCCTTTCACTTCAAAAGTCATTTTCATTGGACCACTGAAAATGTTATTGGGTAAGAATATAAATTCATATGCATGAGGTTTTGTTTTAAAAAAAAAATTACTTAAATTTCAACCAATCAGCAAGTGGGAGACACATACATGGGTAAAAGCTCCATCTACAAGAAAAACCAATTGACACTGACTAACAACCTACATACATTTACAACGGTTCCATATGCCTGAGACCCATATGACCATTTGGTTGTGAACACAAGCAAAAGACACATTAATGCTATTCATCTGACATAAACAAAACCATAAAAAATTTATGGTAGACTAGCAAGTCTCATTCATATCTATTTTACTCATAGTTAAGCATCAGGTATGCAGTTCGGGCCTTCAAAATCCAAATGCACAATTCACATGACCAGTTAATTGTCACCAAACAAGTTTCCCAAAGTACAATGAATAAAAGGTCACATTATTAAATCACCTGGCAACAAAAAAGACTGCATTCTCCATCATTAACAATTTATTAGCACATCCAATTGCAAGGGCACCACCAGATCCACCTTCCCCAATAACAACCGTGACTATTGGAACTTTCAGGCCAAACATGGACCTGAGGTTATGAGCTATTGCTTCACCCTAGATAAATAAAATACCAATCAGCCCAATGGAGAGCAACTATGGCTAATACTATGTTACTGCCCATGTGACCTGATTTTTTTTCTTTTAATTAACTTCAAGAAATATAAAAGAATAGCAAATGCAAAACATACTTGACCTATCTCCTCTGACTTGAGATCTGCAAAAGCCCCTGGAGTGTCAATGAATGTGATGATAGGGAACCCATGATGATCAGCATAATACATCATGCGCAAAGCTTTCCGGTATCTGTAGTGGTATCAACATTAGTGCAAAATTTCGAGGACAAAATCTTTCATTTACTGGACATAAGAAAATTACGGATTAATGGAAATACTCAACAAAGCTGACACTCATTTAACACTCCTCTAGATTTCAATCTGATTGACTGATTATCGCCAATCAAGAAGAATCAAAATGAACATTGTGGCAGAAACCAAAGTTGACAACAATGTAGGATAGAATGGTTTATGCCTAGCCCATGCAAATAGAATTGTTCCTACAGTACAAGTTGTATAAATATCTTTTGATTATTTACTACACAAATTTCAAGATTACATACCCATGAGGAGTTGGCATCCCAAAGTTACGGTGGATGTTCTCCTTTGTGTTTCTACCTTTCTGATGGCCAATGAACATGTAGGTTCTGCCTTCAATGCTCCCAATGCCAGTCACAATTGCAGGATCATCATAACCAGCACGATCTCCATGGAGTTCAACCCACTGTTTGGTTGGGAAAGGAAACTCACATATTCAGGGACCAGGATAAGAAGAAAGTTTGAGTTCCAAGCAACCAGTCATTGACAAGAATCAAACCTTGTCCGTAATGCTTAACACATGATCGAGAAAAGTTGGCCTATTAGGATGGCGAGCAATACTCAGACGTTGTATAGGAGTTAGGTGTGTATAAAGATCTTTGAGGGCCTATCAGATCATAAGTCGTGAGGATAACAAGACGCATATAAGAGCAATATAGAAAGAAGCTATACTATAGCTGACCAAACAACCACTTGGAACCTAACAACTACATTTAAGTAAAAGTTTCAAAGTAATAGAAAGTTGTAACCTGCTGATACTTGCCCTCCAGAGATACAATTTGATCGCTGAAGTCAAGACCAGTTTCATCAGCCATCTTTCTCACCTGCAAAGAAGAATAAAAAGATTGGTTTTTATTGCGTAAATACCTGATAAAAAGAATCAAACTTTCCATTATCCAATATTGAAATAGTTCATATCTTTCAATTTCCACAAGAGAATAAATTCAATAACCAAACTGTTCATTCAAACGCCAAAATGATTTGGAATCTAAACCATTTCTACAACTAGAACAATCACAGATTAAAGCAAGCAACTTAGCATTTTAAATCAAAAAACCAATCCAATCAAATGATAAATAAAAGAAAGTAGGCCCAGATCGCAATTAAAGAAGTAACAGAATCGCAATATAGCTTACATCGATGATTTTCTTCTGGAGATCCATGAGAGGTTTCTCAAACGGGAGAGTGACAGGCTTCGGCTTCTCCTTGAGAGTCTTGAAATGAGAGAGATAGCTGAGAGGCCCAGCCTTGGAATTGGGATCAATCTCATCAGGCCAGGGATACTCATGCTTCTTCCCCTTCCGGATCTTGGCCACCACTTTGACAGAAACATCACGTCGCCTCCCTGGCACCATCACCAACGGCGATCTCCCCAGCAACCTAAGCGGCGCGCCTGCAACACCATTGCGAGAGCTGCGGAGAAGATCCGCCGAAGCAGAGCCTGGGAGAGAACCAGAAGCCATTGAAAGAGATGAGAGAGGTGGAGATCTGGAGGAACGAGCTGGAAGAGAGGGAGAGGGAGAGGGGAGCAATGGGGTGTATCTATGGGAGGGGTGAGAGCGGAGGCATCGAGGAGATCGACGAAGCCACAATGGCTTCGATACTTCCTATGCTTTGAAACCGAGGACTTTTTTGCAAATTTCTCTGAAACTATGAATATTTTTTTTATTTATATTATTTAATTCGCCGCCTTCTTCGGTTTGGCGGTTTTGGACTTGGTTTTATCATGAGCCTTTTGCCTTTCAAATGGGTTCGTGTTAGCTGGTTGGGCTTAACCAGTTCACTTCATCCGCTTTATTTAAATTTCAAATGGGGGTAAATTATCTCATGTTTTTTTTTTAATTCCAGTACCATGATAGATATTTCAAATTTTGTGAATTAAATAATAAATTAAATTTTTATTATTTATATCTAAAGAGCTGAAATTAACTTTTCGTCAAATCAAATGATACCATAGCTTGTAGTATTCACAGGTTTATACATTAACCAATGCATTTGCTAAAAGCTTGAAAGTTTGATTTATTAAAGGTTCAACTCAGCTTGTTTATTATGGTAAAAGAGTAATTGTTATGCTTAATTTATAAACTTGTAAAATAAACGAGCCAATCTTAAACACAACTAAGTTTGCCTCATTGAGATTGACGAACAACTCATTTATAGTAATCATCAATAAACTCATTTATAAAAAATTATTTATAAGAATCATTTATAGAATCGATTATAGTATCATTTTGAAAATCACTTATACAGAACATTTATAGAATTGTCTATAGTATTATTGACATATTTGTTTTAAAATCATTAATAACAACGTGTTACAAAAATATTGCACGTTAATTCAAAAATATATATTACACGTCTTTTTAATATAAGTGTAAGGCTTGGCTTGAATTATAAATTCTTTTGCCTTAAATGATCATGTAAACAAGCTTAATTGGTTTTTCTTTTTACCTTAAATGATCATTGAGTTTGAATCAAGGCAAGTTTAGTCTTGTAATGATTCATTAAGTTTCAAATGATGCTTTATTGAATCAACAAATAATAATAATAATAATTGAGGTTTAATTATTGAGCTAATTACCCTAACTCAAGCCTTAGAATTTCATAACAAGTCCATTTTGTGTTTGACAAACAAAACTTGAAGTAGGCCTAGGTTTGGCTCAGCTCATTTGCACCCATAATATTCAAGCTTGCAATTCTTGTATGGTTTTTTTCTCTGTCTTCCCTTTCTTTTAATATGAACGTGATTTATTCAAAAAAAAAAATTTTAAAAAAAATTCTCAAAATATTTAACTTTATTAATAATAATGAAAACTAATAATATTTTTTTCCATCGGCCAATGAGAAATCATTGGATGAACACTTTGGTACATATATGTACATTTCAATGAAACGGACAATTCCTATTTTGATAATTAGCAATGCATGTACATTGATTTTGGTCTTAAAAACGTGTCTTTTTTTTTTAATTAATTTGAGGATTAAAGTAAACTTCCTCTTAATTTGCTCATAGACCAAAAAGAATATAATACTATAGTTAAACAATAAAAATTACATTTCTCTTATTAATGTAGAGCATAAGGATTATTAATGCCTCATTCTTATGTACTCTCAAACTTGTTTATATACTCTCAAATTATTAATATATGATCAAGAAGTCTAGATAGATAGATAGACATTGCACACTGTCATTGAGAAATTAATAATTTGGTAGTAATGGACCCCAAGAAAGAAAGATATTTTAAGACCACAGGTCGGTAGACTTAACAAGAGTTTGATGAACAGGCAATATGGCACAGTGACCATTGTGCATCAAAAGCTAAACAATGAGAGAGCTCCAACTGGCAAAGCACTAACTGATATGAGAATTCTCTTGAACAGGAATCAGACCAGGAATTATAATGTCAAACAAATGAATCCAAAACAATAAAGATCATCAAGAACGCGTGTCTAAACTGACTTGTGTAAGTGCTGAGAATTAGTAGTCAGTGTCTGTTTGGTTTATTATGTGCACTGATGAAAGAGTAGTTGTTATCCTTCCGGACCAGCAAAGGTGGCATTCCAAAAGGGATGTTTTTTTATAAGTTTATAAGAACAACTTCTATGTTGAAGAGCAGTAAGTCATTGTAGAGAAGGTGGTCTATCTGCTTCCTTGTTTGTTATAAGTTTTAACTGGTTTTACAGGATCAGGATCAGGATGTTGCCATACTTGTGCATTGGTTTTGGTAAGCTATTGCCCAGGTGAGTTTGAGTTTGATGATGATGGTGAATAAGGTTATTGTTTAATTTAATTTAATTTTTATTTTTGGGGTTTGATTGATTGTTGAGTTAATTTACTGTTGTTAGGAATAAGAAGAGTGAGAGGGTGAATAGGATTGAAGTGGTCAGGATGAGGAACAGGGGTTGTGACATGACACTGGAGCAGCATAATGTTCAACTGTTTACTCCTCTCAGATTCAGGTCAGCCTCACTGCTTTGACACTGTGTGTTGATCAGTGATGTGTGATTTATGGATTTAGTTGTATGATTTAATTCCAGAAAGGTGTTTGATTGTGATATTTAATACTTGAAGCCATATATTTAACTCAGAAATATAATTTAGAGGAGCTTAAAATTTCTAGCTTAGGATGGAAGCTTTTAAATTTAGAAATTTTGTTTTAAAATTAGCATTTTATTTGTATAAATTCTTCATGCTGTGTATCTAAAATGACTCACTTAAATTAGTGACTATTTTTTTGGCTTTAGAGTACTTGTCTAACTAGCTTTTAATGTTTGTATTCTAAAATATTATATATATATATTGTGGATTATAAAGACATAGAAAAGGAGTTGATATTAAAGCTCTCCTTAATGACATGCAAAACCAGAACCAGAACATAAGCTAACTTAAATAAAATATCTAGCTCAATGTTTAATTTTAATTTTAATTTTTTAAAATAAAATTTCCCACTAATAACTACTCCCAAAATCTACAATAACAAAACAAACAACAACTTAAGCACCAGGGAGAGTATTGTTTAGCATTAATTAAAATAAGTATATATAAAGGAAGAGAAAAGGACTGGTGAGTGTTTGGCACGTGGGAAGGGTTTAAGTTTGACTGGAATCAAGTGAGACTCAGTTTACGATACGTGTGAACTGAAGTGAGTGCGCGTGTGTGTGTGTGTGTGGGTTTATCTCTTCAGGAACGAAGAAGAAGAGATCGGAGAGACGAAAACGAAGAAGAAGAAGACGAAGAAGAAGGAAATGGCGAGCATCTCCGATCTCATCCACCGCGTTACCTCCACTTGCCTCACCCACCCGATCGCTCGAGCACATGCACGACGAGATGTAATCGAAGACGAGGAGGAAACCATTGAAGAAGAAGAAGAAGAAGAGGAGGAGGAGGAGTTGTCTGGGAATGAGGAAGAAGAAGAGGAGGAGAGGATTATGGAGAAACCTGGGAGGATGAGGGACATGGAAACCATAATGGTGGAGGTCTTTGAAGCGGTGTCAGTGATGAAAAGGGCGTATATCAGTCTACAAGAAGCGCACTGCCCGTGGGATCCGGAGAAGATGAGGTTCGCTGATGGGGCGGTGGTTTCAGAGCTGAAGAGGTTGGCGAGGCTTAGAGATCGGTTCCGGAGAGGTGGCATTGGAGTCTCAGTCGCCGCGGCGGCGCCGATTCGGGAGATGGTGGCGCCGTACGAGGCCGCGCTGGAGGAGTTGAGAAGGGAGCTGAAGGTGAAGGAGGCGGAGGTGGAGAACTTGAAGGAGAAGCTCAAGAGCCCAACGCCGAGAAAGAAGAGCCGATTCCATGGGAGCAAGAGGGTCAGCTGCTCCACCGCCCTTACCAGTAAAATCACTGAAACCCTACCTGAGATCAATGAAACCCTAACCCTAACAAACCCTAATCTAGTGTTCTAATTGTCTAATTGCAGCACCGCCACCGCCAACGTCGGAGCTATTCGAGACGATAATGGAGCAGGTGAAGGAGGCGTCGAAGTCATTCACCGCGCATCTGCTCTCACTGATGAGATCGGCGCGGTGGGACATCGCGGCGGCGGTGAGGTCGATCATCGACGGGGACGGCGAAGGGGAGAAGGGGATCAATGGCGTGGAGCCGCACCACGCGAAGCACGCGCTGGAGTCGTACGTGAGCAAGAGGATGTTTCATGGGTTCGAGAACGAGACGTTCTACATCGATGGGACGCTGGCGTCGTTGCTGAATCCGGCGGAGTTCCGGCGAGATAGCTACGCGCAGTTCAAGGATATACGCGGGATGGATCCGGCGGAGCTTTTGGGGATTTTGCCGACGTGTCACTTCGGCAGGTACTACTAGTACTCATACTCAAAAATCTTATTATTATTATTTTAACTTTAAATAAATAGGTACATAATTTAAATATATTTTAAAATTATTTATTGGGTTTAAACAGTTTATAATCTGGAGAATGTGCTGCTTATTTATTTAGGTTGAATATTAAAAATAATCTTTTTTTTTTTTGTTTTAGTTTTTATAAGAAAAAATATTTTATATTTATGTGGATCAATTGAATTGGGTGCATTTATTTAATTTAGTATTGTGATGATTGTATACATATGGCACACCTTGTTTTTGTGGTAGTTCATGATGGTTAAAATGCACAAATTTATGTTATTTTGTTAAATACATTTTTTTAAAATATTGAAAAAAAACATGTTACTACCAGATCATTGTTTATTTTAATTTTTAAAATATAAGATTTTTTTTATAAAGTAAAATATAATTTTGTCTTGAATTTTCTTTGTCTCATATATATATATGTATATATATATATATATATATACATTTTTAGTAAAAATGTATACATTTTATCGGAGTTTGGGTAGGGCATTAGCCCATTGCTTAAATAAGTTATTTTAAATTATAACCATGGGAGAGATCCATCATGGAAAATGTGTTTTATATATATATATATATATACACAATTAAGTAACATAAGTGTTTTCTATTTTTTAAAATTTTTATATTGTAGGTGTTAGTAGAAATAGGGTTCAATGCATTTTTACAGTAATTTTTTATATTCATAATTAAAAAAGCGTTGGATTAATCCAATAGACGCGTATATATATATATATATACTAATTTGAGATTGAGACAGTAACACAACTGTCATGCTTAACAATTTCACAACAAAAACAACAGGTTTGCGGCGAAGAAGTATCTGGCGATCGTGCACGCGAAGATGGAGGAGTCGTTGTTCGGGGGGTTAGAGCAAAGGAGGGCGGTGATGGGAGGAGGGCACCCAAGAACGGGGTTTTACGGGGAGTTCTTGAGATTGGCCAAGGCTGTGTGGATGTTGCACTTGCTGGCATTTGCGCTGGAGCCGGCGCCGGCGCACTTCGAGGCCAGCAAAGGGGCCGAGTTCCATCCAGCCTACATGGAGAGCGTTGTGCGGTTTGCCAGCGGACGAGTTCCGTCTGGGCTTGTTGTTGGGTTCTCGGTTGGGCCTGGGTTTAAGCTTGGAAATGGGTCTTTGGTGCGGGCTAGAGTTTATCTTGTTCCTAAAGGACAGGTGCTTGTTGATTGATTAGTTTGTTTGTTTAGGTTGGTTAGACTTTTGTTGTGGACTGTGTACTGTTGTTGTTTATAATGTTTATCAGAATGTTGGCACTTTTCATTTCTGGGCTTTTAGATGTGGATGACTTTTTCTTGGAATAAAGAGCATTTGTCCGGTTTCAGACTTGAGAGTCTCATGTATTTTCTTTTGAATCATTATCCTTTCGTAATTAGAGAAGAAAAAAGCATCACATGCAATTCACGCCATTAACGCTTAAAATAAATTTTATTGCTGATAGAGAAATGGTAGTTGAGTTCCATCAAACATTTGACGCTTAGATAAACTATTTTCTGAATAAATTGATGCATCTCAAAATGCCCCCATTAATCTCATTGGGGAAGAATATTAATGGTATCTCACCAATATTCAAACATTTAGGGAAAATCACCTGAAAAACTTCAATAAAAACTATGGGCCTTTGGTGCTGCACTTTGAGCTGTCAATATGGAGTTTCTCTCACAAAAATTTTTTTCACCTGTTGAGACAACACCAAATTAGTGGTCAGAATGTTTTTGGGGGAAAATCACTTTAAAGATCAATCATCAACAATGATGAGCAATGGCTGCTTAGTTCTTTGGAAAACAAAATGATTCAAATGCATTAAGAAACCTTGGGTCACAGCAAAATAATGTTGTCCTTAGGTGCAACCAAGAAATTAAAAAGAAAAAGGATCAATATTTCAGGAAACAAGCATTACCTGTTCCAAAGTTAAGAACATGATCACATTCCATGATCCCAAGCGGCCGAAATTTGGAATAAAACCTTTGTAGAAAGCTAAAGGTCCCTGCAAACAAAAGAGAATATCTCTTAATTAATTGAATGCTACATGAAACCACCCTTTAAATAACAACAAAAAAACTTATTGAGAACATCAACAAGCAAGCAGAAAAGGTAAGATTTTTGTCTTCGGAGAACATCATATCAAACGAAACAATATGCTTTCATATATATATAAATATTTATATATCTTGGAAACAATTTAAGATTCCAACAGTGGAGAAAGTTGAATCAACTAAGTAATTACATATAAGAGATGCTCAGCAAAAAGACAATCAAACAAGGGATTCTTGTCAACTAAAATTTCCACTGATAATTGATGTTTAACCAGCAACCCACAGGTTACACCAACTTTGGGGAAGCAGGGACTTAGCCTTCTAAACTGTCACTTAAAAAAAGCAATTAGAGTTTGTAGACTCCAAGCATGCACATCAAATGCATAATCCATCAAATCCATTTCCAAAAAATTGTCTCATAACAGGAATACCTTAAACCAAGTCATTTTCAGAAAAAAAAAAAATTCATGTTGCCTGTGAAAACATAAGAGAAAAACAGCAAGAAAGGCTAAACCATGGTATATCAACAACAAATTGCACTATAAACAGGTTTAGAAGTTGTAACATTGATTCACAAACTGAAGCATGTAAACGAAGATAGTGAAGGTTAGCATACATCATTTTTGAAGGTCTTCACAAAACAATCGAGTGTATTTTTGTAGGCGGAATCTCCCATCATTCTGGACTTGACCTGAGACAAATTAAAAGCAAGATCAGATATCAAACAAAGAATTAGCTTAGCTTAGATCAGAAACTTATCACCAAAACAGCTTTTAACTTTAATGTATGAGTGCATTCAAGGAAATGGCTAAAGAATTTTAACAAGACAAGAGTAAGGTAGTGACGTAAAGGATTTGAAAGCTTACCACATCAACAGGGGATCCAATACATACTGCAAAAAAACCAGCCCCAAGACCAGCTAAAAGATGTGTAAATACATTATCTGAAAATCCTGGAAGTTTAAGAATTGTCTGCATAAAAGATAAGATCAATCATTGATGTGGCAAACAAATGAAAGAAATGGAGATGTAAAGAAGAGAAAATATGGTGGCTAAGAAGCATATTTTCATTAGGAAGACTGACTATGATAATCGTACCTCTTTTATTTGATCATAGCTAGCTAATTCCGCAGCATTGATGATAGCATTTCGCGCAATATTTGGACCAACACCAGTCCACAGTGCTGCTAATCCCTCCTACATTTCAAAGTTTCATTTACTTTCAGTGTAAACCATTGTAATTTAACATTGAATAGTGACAACAAAACCACCAATATAACCTGTCTGACTATTGTGGAGTAAGCACTCAGTGCTCCTGAATAACGTTTGGGCACACCAGGTGGAAGCTTTCCTTCTGCTTGAAGCCTTACTTTTACCAGATCAGTGGGATTAGCCACTATAATCCCAAGAGCACCTGATTCCATAATAAAATTTCACTTAGCATATAAAAAATCAATTACAGCAATAAGGATCTTTTATTCCAACAGCCATATATATATATATGCCTACCAGTAGTCAGGCCAGCAAGTATCTTCTTAGACAAAGGAACATCTCCAACAAAATTATCACCAACATAGAAGTTTCTCACCTGATGATCAAGCAAGAGAACTCAAGCATCACTTATACACTGAATGAAAATGGAAATCAAAGCATTAACTAAACTTGAAAGTTGAAACATACTGGCTCATACAACCCAATTCGAAGCCCACCGAAAATGCATTGACGATGCAAACCAGGAACAATGCCCTTCCAAAGCGCAGCCATGCCTTCTTCTCTCGCAATCGTAGCAACAGTACCCAACATTCCTCGGTACTTCGGTATAGCAACCCCATCCCCTGATGCTCCCTTCTTCTGAAGCTGAAGCCTCACTTTCGCAGTGTCCAAAGGGATGGTACACAACTGAAAAAACATCACACGAAATTAGCAAAGCTAGGATTTTGCAAATCAAAACCAAAAAAGAGAAACGTATTCGTTGAAATGAAGTTCAAATAATAACATTTCACTCGCTATAAATCACTAAACATGAACCCTAAATCGAAAACCAGCCGAGATCGAGCACAGAGCATGATCCACAAAAGAAGGGAAAAACACAATCCAATACTAAATTCTCGCCCAAATGGTAGACTCTCGTGAGCAATGATATAGATCACGGACAGTACGAAGGGAAGCAAGTGCAGTACCTCAGCGAAACAAGCGGCGATGGCGCTGCTGGCCAAGCGTCCGCCGAAGGAGATCTCGGCCTTCGATCCATGGTCGCCGCCCATCGTCGAGATCGGAAGAACGACTTCGGGGATGAAGCATATGAAAACTTAGGGATTCGAGCCTCGTTATATAGAACGAGAGAGAGAGAGAGAGAGTCGTGTTGAAAGAAAAGGTGACGAAGATGGAGGCTGTTTAGGCAGGCAATGAACTAATCCTCGTCATTAACAACTGTGATTTATTGAAACAATATTTTTGTTATTTTTATTTTTAATTTTTTAATTTTTGATCAAATAAAGTGAATCCTGTGACACTATATTTGTTTGTAAAAACATTTTTATTAATTTTTTTTTATATATAAATATAATGGATAAGATTTATATTTTATCACATCAACTTATTGAAAGGGAATTTGGGAATATGTGCTTATTTTTTCATTGTAAGAATGGCAAGTGGTGTTTGGGAATCTTGGCATCAAAGGCCTGAATTGTTCTTCATGGGCAGAGAACATCATGTAGATGGAGAACTTTTTGCTGGGTTCCTTTTGATTTAGCTTATGATTTGGAGCAGCAGATATTAACTTTTGTTGTTAATGCAATGGTAGACATATGATCTTATTAAACATATAGAATGGGTGTTGTATGTGGAAGTGATGTGTCCTGCACTCTTTTTTCGGAAATCAACATTAGTTTTAAAAGGAAGATGGTCTTTTGCATTTACACACACACACACACACCCACACACACACACACACATATATAACTTTTCAATCCAAATAAACAAATGGGAACTCCACTACTATAGGAATCAGGAATCTTAATAAAGCACACAAAGATTACATTGAATCAAGAAAGAGAAGGGATATTGTTAGAGGTAGTGTTTGGATGTTAAATTCATCTTTGAATTAGAAATCAAATGTGGTTTTTTTTTAAAGAGTTCCAAATACAAACGACAATAAAATGATGGCTAAAATAAATATATATATATGTAGACAATAAATCAGAAAAGTCTTCAAATGTAGTAAATCTGGGCATAAGTTCCAGCTTTCACTGAAAAGAGAGATTATGGTTTGTTAAACAATTGATAAAAAACCAAAAACACTAATTCAGTTGAACCAAGCAGGTTTTGTTGCCAAACTACAGAAACAACTCTTTCTCACCAGGGCTCTCTAGTTGAACTGCAAAAAGAGTAGAAAAAAAAAGGAGTCAAGCTTTGAAAGCAAAGTTTGGAAGCAGTAGGCATGATATTATGGTAATGCCACCAGTTGCGTTAAGAAGATGCAACTAAATGAAAGACAAGTTTACAATAATGCTACCAATGGAGCTAAGGAGATGTAGCTGAAAGTAAACCTAAGGAATCAAGGAGTGCCCAAAATTGGTTACATATAAAAAAAACAATAAGATGACCTAATGAACAAGGGCCTACACATTGCCATTTGAACACAGGAATGCTTCATAATATGATACAGGATATGAAGTAATATATGCTTGAGTATGGTACTGTAATGTTGAGGACTACATAAAAGAAATTCTAATAGCTCCAAACTTCAAATGAGTAAGAGTGAAAACCATCACAAATAAGAAAATATTGAACTTTGACAAGTGAGCAAATCATATAACAAAAGGTCAAAAGTTTATAAAGACTTTTAATTCCACCAAGAACAACTACTCTCAAGACTTAAGTTGGGAATTCCCAGTGGCTGTAATTATATAAGAAAAATAAACATATACCATAAAGATATATTCACACACGTGATCATGAGTCATGAACCAGTGAAAATATTGAAAATAAGTAAAATCAGCTAGGGCAAGAAGTCGAGAACTTAGAACGCATGCATGATCACCCTGAAGAATGAGCATCAGTTTTAAAAAGCTCGATTTATCCAAAACTTCATTGAGATAAATCTCAGTATTGATCATTTAGGTCATCATATGCTCAATTCACCAGCACCCTCACCAAGAAGACTATAGCTAATCCAATAATCAATAATATAACTATCATGTACATAGACAATGAAAACAGAGTAATTATTCTGTTTTATTGTAATACAACTACATTACTACAAGCAGCTATTTGGCGACAATGGACAATGAGCATTAGTTAGCTTTTTATTAAAAAATATCATAATTTTTTTAAATACCGGAATGCACATCCTGCACATTAATTACCATACAGATATATCCACACAAGTATCATAAATCATGAATTAGAGAAAATATTGAAAATAAGTAAAATCAACTATGGCAAGAAGTTCATAACTTAGAATGCATGCATGATTACCCTGAAGAATGAGCATCAGTTTTAAAAAGCTCGATTTATCCAAAACTTCATTGACATAAATCTCAGTATTGATCATTTAGGTCATCATATGCTCAATTCACCAGCATGTTCACCAACAAGACTATAACTAATCTAATAATCAATAATGTAACTATCATGTACATAGGCAATGAAAACAGAGTAATTATTCTGTTTTATTGTAATACAACTACGTTACTACAAGCAGCTATTTGGCGACAATGAAAACAATGAGCATTAGTTAGCTTTTTATTAAAAAATATCATAATTTTTTTAAATACCAGAATGCACATCCTGCACATTAATTACCATACAGATATATTCACACAAGTATCATAAATCATGAATTAGAGAAAATATTGAAAATAAGTAAAATCAGCTATGGCAAGAAGTTCATAACTTAGAATGCATGCATGATTATCCTGAAGAATGAGCATCAGTTTTAAAAAGCTCGATTTATCCAAAACTTCATTGACATAAATCTCAGTATTGATCATTTAGGTCATCATATGCTCAATTCACCAGCATGTTCACCAACAAGACTATAACTAATCTAATAATCAATAATGTAACTATCATGTACATAGGCAATGAAAACAGAGTAATTATTCTGTTTTATTGTACTACAACTACAAGCAACTATTTGGCAACAATGAAAACAATGAGCATTAGATGGCTTTTTTTTAAAAAAAAAATATTACAAATTTTTTTAGGTACCAGAATGCGCATCCTGTGCATTAATTACCAAAATGCACAGAATGCGTTCATGTACCCCCATTTTTTTGAATTAGTAGAAGTGCATGTGCAAACCCTGTGCACTTTGGTAATTAATGCGTAGGATGTGCATTTTGATATTTTAAATTTTGTTTATAATATTAAAAAAAATCATTTACAAGCAACCTCATTGAGACAAATCTCAGTGGTGGTTATTTCTTTCATCCCTCGCTCAATTCATCACCAAAACCAGAAAGAACAGAAATTAACTAAGTAAACATATAAAAATTCAAATCAAACAACCAACGCCACAGGAAAAAAAACCAAGTCCACTGAAAGTTCAAAATGCCGCAAATTATGCAAAACATTGCATTCAACAAGAGATCAACTTGTCAATCTAAAAATTCGCTGATATACTAGGGCCGACCAAGTTTGGGTCATGTGCAGCCTATAAACCTGGCCATGGCATGTACCCAGGGAGTGGGTGAGCCTCTCAATGGTCAGGCCAAAGTAAGGCTCACTGGAGGCCCTTAAGTATTCCTGCCATCTGCATCCTATTGATGCAGAATTCCATTGAGATAAAATCCATGTATGTCCATGTATACATTCACATCAAGTTGATGACTAAAACTATTAAAACAGCAGAACAGCAGTAAACAATGAAACATCAAACAATTAGATACAGAAATGTCACCACCATCTAAAGCAAACTTAATATAAAATGATGAGTTATCAAATACCGCACAATGGTATCTACCATTTTAAGGCCTTCCAAAATTTGTCAACTTCATCAATATAGCACAAACCAATGCAACATATGATGATTTTACCACACAAAAACTTCGCTTTGCTCCTAACAATCAAACACTTCTAACAACACAAGCTTCGAAACATTATTCAATTATATCTAATTAGCAAAACAAACTCACCTCAGATGTTGCTTGGGTACATGAAAACCCTAACCTTGGATCCCTGCATTCACCAACAGAAAGCACACAAGGGTCACTAACCGGCAAAGGAAAAAATAAACAGAAAAGGTGCATATCAACTACTTGTCACTACTCACCATGGACTTTGGCGGCAAGTTGGACTTAAACTTAGCCCGGACAACGCCACTGTTTCCATGGGGGCGAGTGACCTTGCCCCAGATGCACCGATAGTGAGATCCCTCCTTCTTGACCTTAGCTTTGTAGATGTACGCCAGCCGCTTGCCGCAGTACCATCCCACTTCTTCCTTGGTGTTGACGCCCTCGATCTGGATCAACGACGTGTTCTCCTTCTGATTCGACTTCGATCTGGCATTTCAACAAACACAGGATCGATGGTGAACAAAAGTTTGAAGGAGATGAGGTGAGATGAGATGAGATGTGAAATCCAATACCTCTTGTAGCCAAGTACTGTTCCACGGACGTAAAGCCTGCAAATCAAATGGAGATTGTCAAAAGAATTGAGAAGGAGAAGGAAAACGACGGATCGAGCTTGAGATCTGTAGCAATGGCGAAGAGCTAGAGATGGTCTCACCGAACTCGCTCGCCTTGCCTGCCCTTCACCATTGTCGCAAGCGGCGGCTAAAACCCTACATGCGAGAACGAAGCCCCCAATATATAGAGTGCTTTTCAAGGAGCTAAATGGAAATGTGTTTCATATAAGCCGTTAGATTAAGATCAAACAGCCGTCATTTGTTTTATCTTTTCTGGAGGAATCAACGGTTCTGATATTTTCCATTATCATTTAAATTTTTATATATTAGTGGGCTCTTTGGCCAGTTGGGACTTGTTGATTTGATTGGCATTATAAAAATAAAACGAATTATGAAGAATTTTTATTGAAGTTAAAGTTTTTTACAACATTTAATTAATGATAAAAATTTTGTTAAAATAGTATGATTTTAGTTTTAATCAATTTTGTATAAAATGTGCATCCACAAAGGCACATACAGCAAAATTGGGCCAAAGGAGGAAACCGAGTTTGAGCTTTTCTCTAACCCTGTTACTGGGACAGTTAATGAATTTGGGCTACGTCCGCAGAAAGGTCCAATGTAGATAATGGGGATGGCTCCATGACTCCCACCTTAGTTCCTCCTCCTGGTTTTATTTGGCAAGTGTTAGCAAAAAGTTGGGCTCTGGTCCCAAGTAAGGATATTATCTCGTTGGTTGGGGATGCTAGAAACTCAATTGATCCAAAGAAGATGGAGGAATCAGGTCTACTAGGATATACTGACACGACTCATAATGAATCATCAAAAGGCACTAGAACAAGTGGGAGACCTAAAAAGCTGTCCTCTAGGTGTAACGAACAAGCTGGGTTTTTTGCTAAACCTCAGAAGTCTGCAAAAAACAAAGTGCACCAGGGTGCCACTGCAAGTCTTGAAGGGAAGCTTAAGGAGCCAATAAGTGCATCAGTCGGAATCCGGAGTTTTTTGGTACTCAGTTTGATGATGTGATGGATACTACATCTACTGAGACGGCATAACCCTCGCCTATGGTTTAGTTCCTTTCTGTTGACGGCTTGAGGAAACTTGTTCCTCATATATCTTTATTTTCTATTGTCCTTTAGTCGGAACAAAGGTAAGTTTACTTTGTTGGCATTTTTATGTTTTCTAATATATTACTTGATTACATGGAGTTGATATTTTTCTTCAGATTCTTTTATACATATATATATCATCACGAAACTTCTCTTTTATCATTAATTTAATAAAACATTTTAAAAGAGAAACAATAATTTTTTTAAAAAACCTATAAACCAATATATAATTTATTATTTAAAACAAAATTAATAAGATTGAGAAAACAGTATGCCAGTCTGATCTGACGAGCCTTCCTCTCCCGCCACGCGGCGATGGAAACCCATGCATGCGCGCTACGTGTAGTGTTGTGCGCATGCAGCCACACAAATAAGAAGAGAAGACCGTGATTAATACCAGAGAAACACACATAAAAGGGGACACAGCTGCTGGTAATTCCTTCATTTCAGAGGCAACAATGGAAGGAGCTCAACAAGGAAAACAAGCAGAAAGAAGCACAAAAGAAGCAGAAGATGTGAAACTCCCAACAGAGACCAGCCCTTATGTGCAGCATGACAACATAGAAGAGTACAAGTCCCAAGCATATGGGGTCCAAGGCCACAAAAACCCTGTAGACCGGCCACACCACGGCGGCGGCACTGATGCTCCCACACTCTCCGGCAGTGGCCTTACCCAGGCTCAGACTAATGCTGTGGATGCTATCAATCGCCAGGGTGTTCCTTAATCCTCTTTGTTTTCATGGTCTCTGTTAGAAATAAACAAATCTTTATGTTTTTGCTGTTTTAACCTCTAAATAAAAAAGTTCAATCAAGATAAACTTTGATGTCAATGCCGTTGTCAATGATAGACTGAACAACAGCTCTGATTTTTCCTTCAAACTTGTCACGTTCCCTTGGTGTGTAACTGGCAGTGTAGACATCAGCTTCTCTGGCTCTGTCAGCTAAGATCCGGCCAACTGCTAAGCATGCAGGGATGTCGGACCTGGACTGGATAACAGCTTTGATGTCTTTGGAGTTGGTGCCAGCAACTGCTACTTGTTTGCTGGTGACTCTGTGGGTGAGGGATGCTGAAACAAACCTCTTGGAGATGAAGACATCAAGGGTGAATGGTTCCATGTATGCTATTGTTCTCTGCTTGAATGAGACATGCTTGTGTGGGTTTTTAGATTTTTTCTCCTTCTTGTATGTGTATGGACGGCTGTTGTCATCGTCTAAAAAATCTTCAACTCCAAAGAAACTCCTTGGGGCAGATACAACCTGAGAGACAAAATAACATTGCATTCAGAAACCACAGTTATTTGGTTTCCTGATCAAAGAAACAGGATTTTCAAGTCATATCCATGTTTTTTGTTGTGTTAAATGTTATCAGCAAATAAGAATTAAATGCACATATGAAGACTATTAGCTCTAGAGATTCTGCAGTTTAAGATAAAAATTTGCTAGTCTGGACCATTATTTGTTTTAACTGACGAGAATGCAAAGAATACAAAACATGAAACAGTTTTCACAATTCATAACCAATAGTCTTAAAAATGAAAACATATCATGTATAAATTCTAAAATGATCGTCACTTTGGATGATCTTGGGCAGCAATAGTAGTTGTATAAAAGTTGACGCACAACACCAATCATGAGTTAACAAAATCATTGTCTACTATGCTTTTCATCAACAAAGCCACAGTGCAGTAGGATTTCATGACAAGCTTATAGCTACATCCAGGCGAGCAAAAGAACAGAACAAATAGAGAGTAAAGCGGAAATTGCAAAGCTGGCCATGCATATCTTCTTCAAATGAAATACAACATGATAAATAGATCTCTTAATACTAAAACCAAGAAGAACTTCAAACAGAATTTTTATCTTAAAACCTAATATAAAATATTGACACAACAAACTTTTAAAATGACAATAATATCAATAAAGACAATAGCTTCATTATTTGTTCTTTGCAAGTACAATGTCCAGTGATGAATGCAAGCATGAATTTGTATCAATCATCAACGATGGATGGGAAACATAAGAGCACATATCTTTTAAAGAAGAAACAGATTGATGAAAACTTTAATAATGCACTACCTGTCCTTTGTGAAAGTTGCTTCTACAAACGTAGAGAAAAGCCCCACTTCTCCATTCACCAGCCAGGGATACTTTCTTCCATGAATTGTTCAAGATACTCTTGAACATTTCTCAGAAACAGTGGGTCTACCCACAACAATTACCCGGTTGTAAAAACGCCTGAAAAGAACAACAGAAAAGTTTCAAACAAAAAGCAACTAACACCCCGCTCCAGAAAATACTCCGAACTAGAACAGAAAGAGA
Organism: Dioscorea alata; assembly: GCA_020875875.1. Lineage (NCBI taxonomy): Eukaryota > Viridiplantae > Streptophyta > Magnoliopsida > Dioscoreales > Dioscoreaceae > Dioscorea > Dioscorea alata. The sequence goes on from CM037019.1 coordinate 20,378,681, forward strand.
ATGAAACAAAGCAGGATTGTGGAGGTTGCAACATTTTCAATTAACCGGTCTCAATGTAGAAGAGGAGAAATGCTTATTATTCAGCTAATAAGAGAGAAAGGGAACTGAATCAATAACCACAAGTTCATGCTTTTCTAATTCAGCAAACAACAAAATCCAATATAAGCCTCCAATTAGATCAAAATAATCCACTACATTCGAGCATAAGATCAATTAAGCAACTTGGAGACATCTGAAGAATTCCCAACACGCTTAACAATTTTAAAACCCCCAAAAATCACTAAACGACTAATAAACCCAAGCAGCACAAACAATTACAGTCAATACGTAACCAAACAGATGAAAGCTACAAACTTTCCGAAAGACCAATTCTAAATTAAAACCCTAGAAAGTAGAACCACATAATCCATCAATAATTAAGGCATCTTCAGGGCAGTTACTAAGAAGTGGATTTTCTAGCTAAACAAAAAGAATACTGATAGGAAAAATGCGTTCTCAAGGTGTACTGGAGTCTCCAATGGAGAATCAAATCTCTCCATGTAAATCAAACATACAAATCCCCCCTTACTGCTATGCTCCCTCACCGCCGCCGTCATCACCACCACCTTCATCCTTTCTCGGCATCATCACCGGAAGAATACCACCATTGGCGCAACCACAAACAAATCTCCACCGACAACAAGAATGAGAGGTGAACAGAGATGAGAAGGAATCGAGAAGCATACCTGGAGTCCGGTGAACGGCGAGGATAGCACAATTTCGAAGAAGCCGTCGTAGCCCCGAAGAGCGAGAGCGAGAGCGAGAGAAGGGTTTTTGCGATTTGAGAGGGAGGCTTGCATAAATCTTAATATTTATTAATAAATGAAATTTATGTAAAATTAAATTTTATTTTTAATCCTTTTGTTTTATTAACATTTACACTAGGGTGTTTTTGGCGAAATTTATGATATTTACCGTGACAACCCCATCGTCATTTTATCTAATTTATAATTATCAATCATCTTAAAATTTAATTTATAGTTATATCATTTACTTGTTTTTACAAATGCCATAAACTAAATAAAATATGTGATTAATTTTATTTATTTATTTATTTATTTATTTGTGCGCCTATGTGGACAAGCCACACCCTCAATAATAAAAAGACAAAATAAATTTACAAAAAATTCATTGTAAATTATAAATTTAGGGGGCGTTTGGTTGGATGTAGTTGAAAATGCGGTGGATTTGCTTTTACAAATCCTTGTATTTGAAAATTCAGGAGAGCCAAATCCAGTGTTTGGTTGGATGCATTTGTAATGTTGAAACACAGAATTTTGTGTTTGGTTAGAGGGATTTGTAAATTTGGATTTGGAAAATTGGTTTGATGTAATAATTAATATCTTATAAAATATACATTATATTTTATGTAAATATGAATTTAAATTTCAAATATTATGAGTAATTAATATAATTAATATATACTTATTTTATTATAATAAAATATAATATATTAATTATTTATTAAAACAATTAATATAATATAATATATCAATTATATACTATATTACTAATATTAATTACATTATAATTATATTTTATAAAATATAGTAAAATATTATTATAGTGTAATTAATATTATGAGTAATTAATATAATAAATATGAATTCAAATTTCAAATATTATGAGTAATTAATATCATTAATATATAATTAATTTATTATAGTAAAATATTATATATTAATTTTTTATTAAAATAATTAATATAATATAAGTATATTACTAATATTAATTGCACTATAATTATATTTTATAATTAATATAAAATTAATTTATTATAATAAAAAATAATTATATATATAACCAACAAAAAAATCATTTGTCAAATTAATTAATTAATTAATTTTATTTGTTTAAATTCCAACTATATTCTAATTTTTAAAAAAATAATTTTAATTAGAAATCCAAATACTGGATTTGGAACTACATCCAATTTGGGTGTAGTTCCAAATCCACCAAAATCCAATGAAAGAGTATTTGCAACTCCAGTTACTTTTTTAAATCCACCTAACCAAACATCTTACTTCAAAAAATCTTGTAATTCCAACTACAAGGAGTTTTAAATACCATCAAACAAACACCCCCTTAAGTCGGTTTGTTTATTAGACTCATCAATATAATGAAATTCACATTATATACATCTCAGAGCTAAATGCAAAAATATATAATTTCTAAGAGTAAAAATCTAAACCAGATTCCAGTCTACATGAAGCACAGAATAAAATGAAGACTAATAATGTATTCCAGTTTTTGGATAAAATATTATTCCATGCAGAACACTAGTTAACAACTAAATATGAAAGAAGAATACATATCAAAATAAATTATTCTTTATGGAGCTTCTCCATAATGATCTCATACATAAACTCTAGTTATAATTCAGAGTAGCAGCCAATTATAGTTCGAATATCCAGCCAGCACTTTGATAGCCATGAGAATACATTAAGAAGAAAATAACCAAATACGCTGGATTTCTTCTTACATAAAGGATGCATAAATTCCTTATTAAGCATATGGTTCCTGGAGGTAAGGTAATGCTAGGAACTCCGAGTACAAGCTATAATTAGAGTTATTACTGTTACAATCTGACCTCAATCCCTTCTTCTAACAAATGCTCTTTCACACACTTTATGGGTACCTGCATGAGAAAGCTTTCAGTTCACAGATGACATTGATATTCGTTCATACATATTTCTTATTCATTACACTAAAAGCAAAAGTGAGTTTATTCATTTAATTATAGGGATTCACTTCAAGCTCTAATAGCAGGCAAGTGTTTTGAAGAACTAGTTCACTCATATACTTGTCTTACAGAGCTGTGACAAAGTACAAGGCGTAAGAGATGAAGTTGAAGGTTATGTTATTGCTTGAGTCCTAAAAACCAACAATGGAATAATCAAGTGACACCTTCAAGAATAGTAATAAGTAGTTATGGTTGCAACCTGCAAGGGTTAATGTGCATGTGTGAATGAAGGATGGCAAGACCAATGTTGGGTGATTTTATCTGGAAGTGTTTGTCTGAATTCGATATTTGCAAAACAAAAAGAAATCAATGAAGTGCATATTTGCCCTTTTGGTAACTAATTATTGATAGAATTTTATATAAGTGATAGTAAAGAGAAGAAGTACCTCTTTACGGTGGAAAATGCCAGCAGCAAGGGCAGCTGAAGCACTAGTTTTCTGAAAAACGTCAGAGAAATGCTCAACAATGCCGGCACCACTGCTTGCAATTACAGGGATAGTAACCGCTTCAGATACAAGCTTGATTAGGTCTATATCAAATCCTTTGCCCTGACCTATATATATATAAGAAATGAATTCCACTTTAAGATATACTTTTTCAAAATACATAAGGCAAGATTTTATGCAGCTCTATGGTATGATCAAATCACTGTACCATCACAATCAATGCAATTAAGCAGTATTTCTCCAGCCCCAAGCTCCTCAACAGATTTTGCAAGCTCATATGCTCCAATCTCTCGACCCTCACGTCCACCACTGACCTATTTAAAGAAAAAACAAAGGAGCTCAAATAAAGCCCAAAAAAGCTTGTAGATGAATGCATTATTTTTTAAAAAAGCAGGATTAAGTTGTATGAAAATAATGAAAACTTTGCAAAATGAAGTTTGGGGGAAATGTGCATCATATGCAAAGGAAGTAAATCTTCATGATGAAGAACAATATCTTAATATGCATTTACTAGATAAAAAAAAAAAATCGTTGAAGTTGCATTGTCATGGAAATTCATCTTCATTTTGTATTTGCAGTTTTAAAAAGATGAAACTCAACAGTGCACAACCAACCTGCTGGCCAATAAAGATAATCTGTATAAACAGATCTGAGACCCCCATTACCAACTAGGTAGATGTTATGTAGAAAGAAGACAAAGGTTAACAGCTCACCGTGCATTGGTACCATGCATATTCTTCTCCATTGGGACCTAAAGCCAGGAAAGACTACAATGAGAGAACTTAGGAAAGAATATAAACACAAGATTAAGCCATACAGATAACATCAAAAAGGCTCCTTACTAGAAAGAAAACACTACCTGGGGCAGAGACTTTGACAGTCTTGAATTTTACATCATCAGGACCCTTAAGGTACACTCTACGAGGATCAATACTCACAACCACAGCCTGAAAATATGTGGTTACAGATAATAAATACCAATATCTAACATATAATAAAACCAGCATAATTCTTCTTTTCATTTAGGGCAATCACAAAGTTAACATGTGGTCTTCAGAAGAACCATCATTGGCCACAAATATCCATCTGACAAGTAAACATTGGAGTCATATAGAGAAACCAAATTAATTGGAATATTTTGAGACATATATAATGGAAGCTGCTTTTGGTACAATTTCATCAGCTAATCATATTAATCGTGATGGTTGAGTAACATATTTCACAAAAAGGCTACATAAAGAGATCACACTAAATACACTGTTTGCACTTTTTGCAGCTGACTATTTATTCTTAACATATAAAAAATTAAAAAAATAAAAAACACAAAGAATTAGTCAGAGTACATATAACCTAAAAAACAGCACACTATATATAATTTAATTTGAGAATATCTATCCAATCATCTTTCTGTACACACCTGATTTCCATAAACTCTTGAAATCTGCTCTAAACTGCTCTTTCCGGTTTTAACCTAAAAACCAGACAATAATGATAATATAGCATTAGATAAAGCACCAAGAACAAACATAATCTTCAAAATCAGTTAAAAACACAGCCATACCCCAGTTCTTAAATATGCTTCAGCGGCAAAAACTGCATCACTTCCTATTGAGACCTTATCTGCACCAGATCTGAAATATTCTGCAGCAACTTCTAGGCTTGAATAGCACCTGAGATAGTATGACTTGTACAAGGTTAGCCATCGAAAGAAGACATGTCATATGAAAACAGATAAAAGAATGAGTACAGCATAGCAAATGGCAATTTCCATTACAATATTCTTACAGGATGTGATGTAACATGTAATGTTAATATGCATGTTTGACTGAATAACAAGCATCTAAAGGAAAAGGAAAACAGATGACCAACTATTGTCAGCAGTAAGTAATTTTAGGTGGTTCTCTGACAGACTGAAGTCTTTTGATTGATAATTGGGAAATGTTATATATGCAGGGCCATTAATCAACCAGGCAAGAGCGCAAACATCAATGCATTTTAATATCATAATAAGGTAGGCTACTATACGTTATTGATCAAATGAAGATAAATTTCATAAGGTGGTTGGCAACTCACAACCTACAAAATACTGATGAATATGAACTATCAAGCATTCTTATTTCTTTGTATAAATCATTTATAATATTAAGCAGAGGCTTATGCCTAACTGACCTCCCATTTGCATCAGTGAAATCCCTTATACCACCACCAACTGTTAATGGTACAAAAACATTTTCTGAAGTGAGGCGCAGTACCTGTGTATTTTCTAAAATATCAAAGAATAGAATTGATAACTTAAATTGTCCCATGGTAATGGATTTTGCTCAAATTGCATACAAGAATGAATGTCACCTGCAACATTGGCAAATCTCCCAAGGGGAAGTCACGGAAGCCAGTTATATTCAAGAAACTAACCTGCACAGTTTTGATTGCTTGAAATGGCATATCAAGGGGCATGGTTTATATAAACAAATAAATTAAATGCATCACGAAATATACCTCATCAGCACCATCCTTATAATACTGCCTTGCAAGATCCACAGGTTTGCCAAGGTTTCTTACCTGTTCACATGAACATGGGAAAAAGTCTAAAAACTACAGAATTGAAGAAAAGACAGGTATGCATGCGCCAAACAACACTGTGGGGGGAATATCTCATCCACATCAACAAAAAAAAATCTACTATCCCCCTACAACAGATAATAATGCAAAAACAGCCTTCTTCCAAAAGCTTCAATGGCAAATCAGCTTGTTACAGACAAAGCATCATTATTATGACATAGATTGCATAACAATAAAGAGAAAGTAAAGAAATATCATTATATCCATTACCTCGTTTTCCTCTGTGTGTTCTCTCACATCATATTGATCACCTTTAGTCACTACAAGATCTCCTTTATCATTGGTCCTCACATCAAGGCATGCTATTACCTAGAAAAGTAAGTTACATAAAGTAAAGAGAGCAGCAACAAATAGTAAGTAATAAGTATAACTCAGACAATAAATGAAAACAATCACAGATTAAAAATATTTAAAAAGTTCTTACCCTCTTGGCAAGTTTTGACGATTTCTTGTTGACCCATTTCTGTGCTTTACAAACATTTGGTGATTAGATCTCATCTTGTAAAATACATTGCATGCAATCATTTGATTGCAAAATACATTGCACTCAATCATTTGATAGAATGGACAAACCTTTGTCTTTGAAGAGTGTGAGGGATCAAGAAAATTCTTCAATACAGAAAGCCCAACCTCTGGTGAAAGAAATCATCAATAATAAGATATTTATCTCTTCCCTCTTTCATCTTGTGGCATTGAAACTCATAAGAACCACACAATATGAAAAATGACCTCACTAATAATAGATAATATAAACAAGAAGAAAAAAAGGCAGTTAAAAACTATATTGTAATTTGGTGATTAACAAATGAGAGGCAACCCTTTGCAGTTAACACAATACAGCTAAAGCACCAATCTCAAAACAGACTGATCTACTACCCAAATCTTATCACTGTGATTTTTATGCTATGCAATCATCCTCATTCTGATTGCACATAGCCCGGAGCTCATAGTTTCCTAATTATTTCATCAAAAACAGTTGCTTTACCTCCACTTTTTTCTGGGTGAAACTGAACCGCATGGACATTACCCATTGCAATTGAAGAAATAAAATGATCACCATAGTTACAAGTGGATGATACCCAGTTTTTATTTGCTTCCGACTGCAGCAACGAATTGGTTAATGACTACAAACTAAATTACATTATGCACAACAAAAAACAAAGAAAAAAAAAACAAAAGTGTACAGGTATAGCACGGTATGAATGAACAAAATAGACATGATGACCCTCAGTGCCTTCCAGAATTCCAGGGTCTTTAGAAATTTGAACAGCATTCCAGCCAATATGAGGCACTTGCAGGCCATTAGCTGAATCGAACCTTCCAACAGCACCAGGAATTAAACCAAGTCCTTTTACTGCAGGGAATAAATCAAATTATCAGGACAGCTTCCTAGAAAAATTAATAGTTACAAATATGAAATGGTAATTACATTGCCAGTAAACATCATAAAAATTAAATACACAGAAATGCATATATATAACAAAGAATCATGCAATGAAGCAATCATAAACAAAGCAGGACAGCTCAATAAGGCAAAACCTTCAAAATAGGATGGTTAGTCTTCATAACACAAACTTCAAAATAACCTATTTTGTATAAATGTATATATATACACACACACACATATAACTATAAGAGTTCTTAGCATTTACATTAGTGAAGAGCAATCAAATAGTTCAAAATATTTACATTTGCTCAGTGATAGGGGAGAAAAAAAGATCTGCAACAAAAAACAGTTTGAATGGTACCTGGTCCATTTTCATCACTGGACTCAAAAAGTAACTGAAGACCAAGACAAATGCCCAAAAAGGGACGGTCATTCTCGATATAGGTACATAATGCTTCAGCAAGACTGCAATGAAAGATAAGAAAAACCAATCATTTATGACTTTAATGAGGTAAGATATCAATCCAAGAATAAATAAAAATACAACAAAAAGGAAAAAAATAGAAGAAAGGATCATCAATCAGCAATATAGACTTCCAGATGCTTATAGGAAATGGGATCCATGCCCACAAAATTTTACATACTTCCTAAGAAGAAAAGATTATTATCATGGCACAATTCAAAAAAAAAAAAAAAAAAAAAAGAAGAAGAAGTTGGCAGAACAATATACCAACAATAATATGAATGCCAATTGGAGAGACATTGGTTGAGGGAAAACCTTTGATTGAGCTTTTGCACATGATATAGCAAGTGCTCTAAAGGGAAGATTTTCAATGAGCAATAAATAATTTACAGGATAAAAGATACACAGAATAGTGAAGCATACAGAGAACTTGCCCATTCTGATTTAGCACATCCATTGCTGCCGCAAAGGCTCCAACCCCAGGAAAGAGCAGGCGATTAGCATTGAGAATATCTTTTGGGTTTTGCACCTAAAGAAATTACGAATTTCCAAAATATCCTTAAAATTGACCAATAAAAGTCATGATATCATCAACAAATACGGAAATTATGAAGCGTGAACGTATAAACTGATTAATTTGAGCGAATTTTTTATCTTACTAATGACTATTTAAATAGGATGAAAAGGAGCAAAGTGGACAAGTTGAATAGCAACTAAGAAGAGCAAAATAAACCAGCCAAAAAAATCTCTATAAGCTCAAAGTGCAAAGCTCTAATAGACTGAGTACGAAGCTAAAACAGCAAGCATATCATTCTAAATGCTCTGAAAACAAGCAAACAAATCCAAAAAAATGAAACCAATCCGACAAGAGCTCACATCCTTGACATCAAACCCAAGGTACCGAATAGCATTCCGCAAGCTCCGGACATTCCCCGCGCCGTAATCCAGCAACGTGACCGCTAACAAAGAATGATAGAATACACCATTAAAACTCAAGCACTTTGGTGAACAATGCCAGAAGTCAAAGAGAAATGAAGTGCTTACTCGAATCTCCAGCCGAAGAAGCGCGGATAGAGAAATGCTTCTTCGATTGGAGGTTAGGTTTTCTCCGATTCCATGCTCCATGTATGCGAGATAAGGGAGGAGCACGGTGCCGCAGCTGAGACGAAGACGAGAAGGGCGGCGCCTCCATTGGAGCGAGAGAAAGGAAAGCACGACGTCCTCGCGTTCTAGAAGCTCGTCTTGATGCGTTTGCGAGCTGGTTCAACCAAATAAGATGGTTTGGGTCTGGATCATCTGAGGGCCTAACAAAGAACTTTTTTAAGTTTGAAGGACTATATGATAATTTTGCTACATGAAATTCCCATATTATCCCCACAATTTTTTCCCGCCAAAGGCTCCGATGTTCTCCAGATTCCCTCCATTTTGCTCCCCGTGTTCATCTCGTTCACGCCTCCATTGCTAGGGCATCAAAGGACAAACCGAGATCCACGATGGACATCCCAGCTGCTGATGAGCTTGAATGGCTGGAATCCAATTCCTTCTTTCCTGAAGAAGAAGACGAAGAGGAATTCATAGTCCCTGAGGACGAAGATGAAGTTCAAGAGATCCACGCACTTGAAAGTAGAGGTAAAGCTCTCAATTTGAGGCCACGCATTGATCTTTCCTTCTTAGATCTATCTTCTTATCGTCTATGCCTTTTTTCTTCTCTCGCAGATCAGAGCCCAGTCACAGAGGTTCAGAATTCCAGGAAGCGGCCTTTGTCGGTGGATGATGGGGTACGCGAAGGGGAGAGTGGATCAAAGAGGAGAGCATCGGATGATGAGGACTGGCTTAGGTACTCCCCGCCTAAACAGGTGTTTGCCAATGAGCCCACTGAGACTGATGATCCGGTGGTACCTGTTGCCGAGGAGAAGATCATCTCTCGATTTGCTTCGGATATTGAAGGGGCTTTCATACCAGTGACTGGGCCTGGTGGTGATAGGGTCTATGCTAAATTGAGCTGTGTGGAGAAGGCCGGAGGGAAGAGCTTGCTCCATAGAGACAAACCATCGAACGGTTGGTGGGCATGCTATTTGGTCTGATTCTTTCATGCTGCATGTTAAAGTTATTGAAATATCTGCTGTTTTGTTTATGATTTCTGGCATTTTGGACTGGAATTTAGCCAACCTTCTTCATGTCATTATCACTGAATGTATTGCCATTAATAATGTGTATGCCATTGTGAACTAAGGAATTTCTTTGATGCACAAGTGTTCTGCTGAATTGGATGCTGACTGAATAAATATGTTTTGCAGTTCTGCTTTCGGTTTCCATTGATGTTCTGATGCAAAGGTTGGAACAAGAAACTTTCCAGAAGGTACTTATCTAAAGATGAAATCAGTGTAGTGTTTTGCTTTGACTTCACTAATTAGCTCATCAAATTTAGCTTCCATTACAAAATGATTGGGCAATCAATACCATGTTATTAGTATTCTTCTGATGGACTCATACGCTGACCTCTTGTATTCATCATTTTTTACCATCTTCAGTTAAGCTAATTTCCTCATAATTTTTTGTTGGTGTCGCACAGGCTTTGCAAGAAAGTTTTGGCTCACCTAATCAAGAAAACCAAACAACAACTCACACAGTCAGTGAACAGCTTTGGGTTGACAAATATGCTCCAAATTCTTTCACAGAACTCCTTAGTGATGAACAAACAAATCGAGAGGTATGTGAGGCTTTACCTCTGATGAGCATTTGCTTTACAGATGTGTTCTATTGACATTGATTTGAATTTCAGAAATTGTTCGTTGCTTCTGCAGGTTCTTTTATGGTTGAAGCAATGGGATTCCTGTGTTTTTGGATCTCAAATTAGAGCCACTACAGATGATGTTTTAACTGCTCTACATCGACATTCTTCTATTACTCAGCATGAAAGTTTTTCAGAAAAGAAAGGTTTCAACAGGAATAGGAGAGTTCCATTTGTCAAGCAAAGCTTCAAGCATTCAAATGTTATGGATAAAGAAGAAGTCAACTCGAAGGGTATTTCTGATGTATGGAATAGGAAGTCCACAACCAATCAACCACCAGAGCAGAAGGTGCACTATGAACAATGTTGATATGTACACATATTCAAAGTTCCCATATGCTATCTGTAATAAACTTGTCTATTGGAATTACTGAAGAAACCCAGTCATGCTTATGCCCCAGTAAACACCTAGATCATAGGCATTCTCATCATTTTCTTTGAAGATATCATTCCTTTCTAAGCCACTTTTAACTTTTCATGTCATGCATAAAACTGTTATCCAGGTGTTTTTATTGTCTGGATAATTTCATAGGAATCAAGTGAGGTTACTTTGCCTTTTGAGTGTTCTGGTCGCTACAAGAAATATATTAATATCAAAACATACCTGTGAAGTAACATATCATGCTAACATTGCTGTAATATGTTAGATTCTACTCTATTTTTAAATCACAGAATTTGTTTGTGAGATATGTGTTGAAATCATTTCCAAATAGAAAGCTTCTATCTCCAGGTGCTTCTATTATGTGGACCACCAGGGCTTGGGAAGACTACACTTGCACATGTTGCAGCCAGGCATTGCGGATATCGAGTTGTTGAGGTTTGGTGCTTTTGGCATATTATTATAATTACATTCTGTTTAATTATTTTAGTGGCCTTACATTCATTCAACTTTTTTTGCTCGGTTTCTCACATTTCCAAAATACATTTAGGAATGCTGTGTCATTCATTTTTGCTTGCATTTTGGAAATAATTCATGGGCCATACTTCAGTAGTGTGATGATTAGCAAGGGACAACAGATTACCAGAAGGGCCTATAGCTTATAGGATTCTAGCCATTGCTGGGACAAAAATTTATGCAATCCTAGCACCAAGTGTGGAGAAGTTATTTCAGGCAAATGAATAGGTTCAGCAATATTTACACTTGTGACATGATGTTCAAGTGAGTAATTAACACAATCTAGCACAGATAATCCATTTACCAGACCATTGCCTTTTCTTGACTGACTTTTGGAGTAGTTAACACAATCTTACTACTTCATTGATGTTAACACCACTATTTGCTTATCTTCACATGGGAGATGGGATGACAAGTGATTGAGAGAATTTTTTGTATAAAGAATCAAGAAGAGGAATGGGAATTAAGGGATATTTTGGATTATTTGGTAAACCATCACTCTGAGGAACCCAAGAACTTAGGGTTACAGGATAAAGGTAAGGCTCCCACCATTCTGGGATGCACAAGTTGATACAGAAATGCAAAAGAAAGCTCACTGCTTGATGGATTTACCAAATAGATATGGAAGCACTAGCCTCTTTTCATTAATGAAGAATATGACATCCGAAGATACTCTTTATGAAATAACTAAATAAACATAGGCCATTATCACTTCCCCACCAGTTTTAATTGGGTTGCTCAAACTTGAGTATTTTTAAGGACCTCTGCCATGTTACTCTTCAAAGTCATCTTCTTTATCAAACACTTAACATTTTTCTATGCATTTGAAATGGAGCAACAGTTCAAAACAACACATGTCCATGATTATACTTCATTGTTATTATTGAAGAAAAGTGGATCTTAGACTTATGTTTTGCCAAGTGCTTCCATAATCTTTTTTTCCCCAGGTTTCTCACTGGGCATGAAATACTTATAGCATGCTTTTGCAGATAAATGCAAGTGATGATCGATCATCTTCTACAATTGAGTCAAAAATTCTTGACGTAGTTCAAATGGATTCTGTCATGACTGATTCCAAGCCTAAGTGTTTGGTGAGTTTTTCTTGAAAATTTTATCATTTTTTTCCCTGAGCATAGTTGAACTTAATTGTTTTTTCCCAGGTGATTGATGAAATTGATGGAGCACTAGGAGAAGGAAAGGGTGCAGTCGAGGTGATCTTGAAAATGGTATATTTTCTCCTTTAGTTAGTTAAATATCCTTTCAAGCAGATGGATATTTGCTTCATAGCATTCTCACCACCATTCATCCTGAGAACATCTCATAGATGTTCAAGCGTGTAAGTGGAAACTTGATAGAAAAGACAATTTTGAGTTGGTAAAACTTTAGGAGATATATTTTGTGTGGATATAATGGGCTGCCTCTGATCTTTATACCTGCACACCTCAGATCCTTGTCATCTTTTGATCTATTTTCTGTTCAGTTTACTTGTTGAGTTACATTTTTCCTTGATTTTTTTTCTATTTATGATTTTTCTCTTATGTTTCTTTTTTTTATTTATGATTTTGCTTCATAGGTCCTTTTATTTTGAATTTTCTCTCATGTTTGATGTAGGTAAATGCAGAAAAGAAGCCCTCTGTTGAAAAGGGTGCTGTTGGTCAAGAAGCTCAACTGGAAAAGTCTTCCTCAAAGAAAGGGCGTAAGGCCATGAGCTTGTCCAGGCCTGTAAGGAACACAAGTACCTGCATCATTTGATTTTCTTTTCGTGGCTATTATATTGATGGAAAAATTATGTGAAGGTAATCTGCATATGCAATGACCTTTATGCACCTGCTTTGAGACCATTACGCCAAGTTGCCAAGTGAGTCCCTGGCCACATGCATCCTTAGAGGCACTTTTGCAAGTCTACACTGGATTTTGATTACACTAAAGTCACCATAAGTCAGAAGAATAATCACTCCTTCTAAATGAACCATGCCATAACACCCTAAAATTTTTTATTCTGTGTCTTTCACAGTGTGCATGTCTTTGTTCAGCCTACAATCAGCCGCGTTGTAAACAGGTAGATTCGTTTGGATTTTTCTCATAGTTCTTGGTTTATTCTTAAATCTTCTAGTGCTTCTTCCTAAAGCTCTGAAAGCATCTTTGTTTGGTTTTCTATGATTAACTTCCCCTTTACTTTTGCATGCCCACTTTGGTAGGCTTAAATATATATGCAATAAAGAGGGATTCAGAACAAATTCAATTGCCCTTTCTGCGCTTGCTGAATATACAGGTAAGTCAGGTTTTATCTTCTTAATATTTAACATAATTCATGGGGCGGGAACTTAAATTATACAATGGATACCATGTGACTCTCAACTAACTAAATCGCAAGGAAGAATATTATAAAATTTTGGTATAGTCATCGAGTACAACTGGTAGGATTTTGGCTTGAAACCTACTGGTTTGGTTTTCATGTTTTTAAATTTGAAATCAAAATTTAAACCGATATATGTGATCTATGCTAAAACAGTTATTTAAACACAAACATTCGTGTAACTCCAGGGTCTTTTTCGTAAAAGTATTTGTTTTATGTATGGGAAGTGCCCTGATGTGCATCCCCTACTTATCTCGTTTAAAATAACCCTTCCGAAGTGGGGGAAGTGCCAATCCTATACAACCTATGATTTCATATAAGTGTTAATTCCCCCAAAATAAATACAACTCTGTCAAAACTATTAAAATGGTAAAAAAAAAAAAAGGGTTTTAACACAATAATGATGAGATATGCATGATAAACAATTAAAATTGTATGTTCAGCTTTTTTACACATTTTAAAGCGTATACACAGTACCTTTCACATTTTTTGAAATATCTATCATGTTTCTTCCACTACAATTACTTGGATCATTTATTTGGTGGCCTTCATTGGATTAAAAAGATTTTGAAATTGCATGAAATTTTGTTTCATTGAAGCTTTGACTGTACAGAGCAGACGTACCTGCTTAGATTTTGAATTTGAAATTAAAAACATAGAAACTAACATCCAAATCCTATCAACTAGTTATGTTTTATCAGTGAAATAAATACCAAAACTAAAAATTTGATTAGAACGATTAATCTAGAACATTCTGGTGGATTTGCACTTCGCATGTTACTTTTTGAACCATGAATAATAGATGATTATTCCTGGTGGTAGTTCTTTTTCCAATGGACCAGAGGCTGAATGAGTTATAAATTCAAATTGTGTACAGAATGCGACATCCGTTCTTGCTTAAACACGCTCCAATTTCTGAATAAGAAGAAAGTAAACCTGAATGTCGTAAGTTATTTGCTTTTTTTCTCATTAATGATTTTTGCAGACTACTATTAGTTCACTTCTATGAGATACTCTTCTGACATTCAGCTCGATATTGGTTCCCAAGTAGTTGGTCGCAAAGACGTGTCACGAAGTTCTTTTGATGTATGGAAGGAGGTGCGCAAATGCCCCCTAGCAATCAACCTGATTGCACCTGTTAGTATTGAACTCACTGTAGATGCAATTTTTGCGTTAATAGGTTTTCCAAAAAAGAAAATCAAAGCGCGAAAGGAAGTCCTTGAATGATGGAATCAGGCATCTAGATTCTCTGTACACCCTTATAGCAAACCGGTAAGCAAGATCCTATTTAATGCCCTACTCTTAAATAGATTTCATTGCATTTGGTTGTTTTTTTATATTTTCTAAATGCATCGTAACATTGCAGTGGTGATTATGAGTTGACTATGGATGGTATCCATGAGAATTTCCTACAGCTATCTTATCATGATCCAAAGATGCAAAAGACAGTAAATCTCTGTCCCTACTCCAGTATCTTTTCTTCATTGGCATAGAGAAATTTATTGAGTTCACATGCTCATATTCTTGAAGGCTCGATGTCTTGACATGCTCGGCATTTCAGATTCACTGCTTCACTATATTTTCCGTACTCAACAAATGTCACTTCAAGGTCAAGTTAAACGATGATGGATTTACCCTTTTTTTTTTTTAATCTTTCATTTACTAATATCATGGATGTGTGCAGTATATCAGCCTCTTAGTGCTGTAGGTATGAGCTACCTGATTGCACAAGTGGAAAAACCAAATATTGAATGGCCAAAATCTTTACAAAGGTACTTCTTCCTTATTAAACCCTAATGCACTTTTTTCCAATATTATGAAAAAAAAAAGATGCACACAACGCAAAAATGTCTTTCAGGTGCCGAGCATTGACGGTGGAAAAGAAAGACTTGTTGAAAAGCTGGCATAATAAGATTTCACCATCTATCTCAAGGCATATTTCAATTGAGTCTTTTGTAGAAGATGTTGTTTCCCCATTCTTACATATTCTTTCTCCACAAACTTTGAGGCCGGTAATGTTCTGATCTCCGAGCATTTTCTTATTTATTTTCTCTCTTGAGGCTCAAATTTACAATGTTAATAAGATTCTGTGAAGGCCGATACTTTCTATGCTAAGCATAAATTGCCTGTTTTTCTGATGGTTCTATGGCATATACTACTTTATTCTTCAAAAGAAGACTCTAAATGCATAAAGAATTCTCAGGTAGCGTTGCATTTGCTCTCAGAGAGAGAGAAGGATGATCTAGCCCAGCTAGTCGATACTATGGTTTTGTACTCATTAACATATAAAAACTCAAAACCTGAGCCTGCCCAAAAGCTTTTCAATAAGTTAGGAGCATCTGCTGATGCCCTTGTGCCGTCTCTTGATCCACCAATCAACGACTTTACAAACTTCAAGGTTTTTTTTTTTAATTTCATTGTTTATAGAATGAGCGGAAGATATTCTAGATCAAGACTAAATATTTCCAGTGCATGGACAGGACTATCAGTCAGAGCACTATGAACTTTCTGTGGCCACGAAGCAAGTTCTGTTACATGAGGTGAGGTTGGAATTTCTTTCTGAAATATTGTGGGTGATGAAACACTTGAAATAGTTTCATTCCAAAGAAGCTACATTATATTTACCTTGCAACTTTTATATGGTTTTATTGGCAAATAGCCTTACCACAGTGTAATTGATTAAGAAAACCCTCGCAGATTGAGAAGCAGAAAATTCTACGAGAGAGCATTGGAAAATCCGCCAATCCAAGTGATAAGAGCAACAATGTGAACGGAACCTCATCTTCTTCAGATGCTCAAGTAATTCCTGTCAAGAAGACAACAACTGCTTCTGTGGGAAATGGGAGGGAAAACACAACAGCATTGCCTCAGACACAGAAGTTATCCACCGTCAATTCAAAACCGGGTTCAGTGCCTGGCAAGCATTTACCAGTCACTGGCAAAAATCTAAAAGCTCCAGGAAATCCTAAAAGGCCCTCTGGCAACTTGACAAGTTTCTTTGATAGGTAATTCCACTGCCTATCATTTTCATATTCTTAATCTGTTCTCAAGAAGAAATTTTATTCCTTGCCTTTAGTTGCCTCCTCCATACACAATGCTTTTATTACAAGAAGTTCTATTTCATCCTAGCAAGAATTTTTCTTAATGTAGGCTTTTCTAGTTAGGTTGTGATGTACAGATGAACACCAAAATTCAGTTGCATGAGTTTGCCAAATCATGTAGCATGTAACAGGAGAATTAATTGAAGATTTCTTGTTTGAATAAATTCCATTCACTACTAATTCTCAACTATTTCTGTTAAAAAACAGGGTTAAGAAAGGGAACAATGCGAGCTCCGAACATACTGGAGACATGCTGAATAATACAGCAACAACTGAAAGAGATTCACGCCCTTTGATTTTCAAATATAATGAGGTACCTATAACGTTTTGATGCATCCTACATTGACTCATATTCATAAAGCAGTGAATCAGAAAAATATTTGGAAATTTATGGGAAGTGTCACAATAATAAATCTGTAGCATTAAACCAAAAGGTCTCACAAAAAAATTGGACAATGAGTTCTATGTTTTAGCCACATGAAATTTGAGAAGATGACTATCAATGCTTTATAATTGCAGGGTTACACAAACGCAGTGAAAAGACCAGTCAAAGTGCGCGAGCTACTCTAATTATTGACACATCTTCCCATTAAATCTCCCTGATTGTCAAATATGCAGGCCTTTTATCTTGCAACTTTTTATTGTTGTATGGATTTATTCTTTGTTTTCTTTAAGGGAAAATTATTTTTTACCCCTCATGAATTTTAAATATTTCCAAACAGCCCCTCCAACTTTTGCAAACCCCGGACAACCCTTCCGTTATTGTTTAAGTTCTCTTTTACCCCTTATCGTTCACTTCACATGGATCCATATTATGAAATTTCATTTTTGCCCCTGAAAATGGTGGGAAAACAGCCCAATCACATCGTGTCCAACTTTTATACATATAATTTTGCATTTTATTTTTTTACCTTTTTGTTTGCTTTTTGTCAAACAAAGTTTGAAAGGCTCATCACATTTTTTTCCTTCTTCTTCTTCTTCTTCTTCTTCTCTTCATTTAGTATGTTCGATTTGAGTTTTGCCAGTTTTCTGATAAGGTGAGAATTTCTTTGTTGCTCCCACTTTGATCATTCTTTGGGAGGGAGTAACAATTTATAAAAAAAAAATGCAGATTTATTATAGAAAGTTTTTGTGCTATTGCTAGATAACGGGGGAGGGACGAGGGCTAATGTTCACGGAGCTGACTTCTTGGGAATCAGTGTTAGCTGAGATATGTGAGCGACGGAGTTTCGATGTTTCCCATGTCAGGTGAAGTTTATCACACCTAATAGACATAAAACGGTTTATCCAATAGAAAATGAGGTTGAGTGCATATGTCACATTTACTCCATCTTCAAATACGATGTATTCGATCTTGTTGTTGAGATAAACGTTGTGTCATTGTCGTATCCTAATAAAAACGTGTTCTTCTTGTTATAAAGTTCTTCTCTTTATGTTTATCTTGTTGTATAAGCTAATTATTGTTTAATTATTCCAGTTTATGTTTAAATATATTAAGTTTCCATTTAAAAATTGTCTTCTCCGCTTAAATTATTCTGTTTCTGTTTAAATATTTGTCTTACCGTTTAACTTTTCTAGTTATCGTTTAAAACTTTTACGTTTCTGTTTAAAATATTGATTGTTTTTGTTTAAACAGAAGTGTTGGCAGGAATTTGTTTAAACAGAAGATATATATGCCGAACATCTCACACGAAATCTTTACACGAATGACGTGGATGCCCATATGCCGAACATCTCACACAAAATCTTTATACGAAATCTTTATCACATCTTATCAGGTTTTTTAAAAAAAAAAAATTAAAACCTAACTTAACAAAGAGACCCGTGGATGCAATCTCCCTGTTTTCTCTCCTCTCCGTAGTCGTCATCCACATCTCGCCAGCCTCGTCCCCATCTCGCCGTCGTCATCCCCATCTCGTCACCGTCATCCCCATCTCGTCACCGTCATCCCCATCTCGCCGCCCATCTCCCTGCCATCATCTCGTCGCCGTCATCACCTTCTCGCCGGTCATCTCGCTGCCGTCATGACTTCCGATCTACTTTATTACCTTGGTTTCATTTGAGATGGGGGTGACGACGGCGAGATGATGGCGGGAAGATGGACGGCGAGATAGGGACGACGGTGGCAAGATGTGGATGACGACGGAGAGAAGTTTCCATTTAAAAATTGTCTTCTCCGCTTAAATTATTCTGTTTCTGTTTAAATATTTGTCTTACCGTTTAACTTTTCTAGTTATCGTTTAAAACTTTTATGTTTCTGTTTAAAATATTGATTGTTTTTGTTTAAACAGAAGTGTTGGCAGGAATTTGTTTAAACAGAAGTGTTTAAACAGAAGATATATATGCCGAACATCTCACACGAAATCTTTACACGAATGACGTGGATGCCCATATGCCGAACATCTCACACGAAATCTTTACACGAAATCTTTATCACATCTTATCAGGTTTTTTAAAAAAAAAATTAAAACCTAACTTAACAAGGAGACCCGTGGATGCCATCTCCCTGTTTTCTCTGCTCTCCGTAGTCGTCATCCACATCTCGCCACCCTCGTCCCCATCTCGCCGTCGTCATCCCCATCAATCACATCTTATCATGTTTTTTTTTAAAAAAAAATTAAAACCTAACTTAACAAGGAGACCCGTGGATGCCATCTCCCTGTTTTCTCTCTTCTCCGTAGTCGTCATCCACATCTCGCCACCCTCATCCCCATCTCGCCGTCATCTCGCCGTCGTCATCCCCATCTCGTCACCGTCATCCCCATCTCGCCGCCCATCTCCCTGTCATCATCTCGCCGCCGTCATCACCTTCTCGCCGGTCATCTCGCTGCCGTCATGACTTCCGATCTTCTTTATTACCTTGGTTTCATTCGAGATGGGGGTGACGACGGCGAGATGATGCGGGAAGATGGACGGCGAGATGGGGACGACGGTGGCAGGATGTGGATGACGACGGAGAGAAGTTTCCATTTAAAAATTGTCTTCTCCGCTTAAATTATTTTGTTTCTGTTTAAATATTTGTCTTACCGTTTAACTTTTCTATTTATCGTTTAAAACTTTTATGTTTCTGTTTAAAATATTGATTGTTTTTGTTTAAACAAAAGTGTTGGCAGGAATTTGGATTCAGTGAGCGTCTCTTTTCCATCTCATGGAGACCTTAACAGTGTGGCATGCTTTCCTTATTCGTCAGATCAATCTGAAGTATTGTCGTTAGATATCGGACATCATTTTGAAGGCGTTGAACATTCGAAAGTAGAGATACTTGTAGGCATTATAAATAAACAAATATTTTAAACAGAAATAAACTTATTTGAGTGTCAACTTTTGATATTTAAACATAGATATTGTCTCTTAAACATTTTACTTAAACATTTTGAGAAATGAAAACACGACATTGTAAATAAGTATAAAGTTAAACAGAAACTTTTAGAATTTAAATAGAGATAACAATATTTAAACAATAACAATGATATTTAAACAGAGATATCTTGTTATTTAAACAGAAAGAGTAAAGATATATATGCCGAACATCTCACACGAAATCTTTACACGAATGACGTGGATGCCCATATGCCGAACATCTCACACGAAATCTTTACACGAAATCTTTATCACATCTTATCAGGTTTTTTTTTAAAAAAAAATTAAAACCTAACTTAACAAGGAGACCCGTGGATGCCATCTCCCTGTTTTCTCTCCTCTCCGTAGTCGTCATCCACATCTCGCCACCCTCGTCCCCATCTCGCCGTCGTCATCCCCATCTCGTCACCGTCATCCCCATCTCGCCGATGGCTATAATAGTTGTCTCTAGGGATTACCAAAAAATAACCCTCCGTCCCTCTCAATTCGGAAACATAATTGTTCTCTCACAATTTCCCATGCAAGGGCAATTTTGTCCATAAAATTCAAAAGTAACTCCGTTACAGCCGGTTATAACTTTTGGTGGTTTGAAAATCATTGACTTTAAAAGGAAGGTGTTTTTAGGGATTGCCAAATTAAAAGGGTGTTTTTGGCAATATTACAAAGTTGTGAGGTCTTTTTGACAATTATCACTTTGTTTAATATATATATATATATATAATCATCCTAGTGCATTTGCTTGCTACTTTTTTTTTTATTTATTTATTTATTTGGTTCCCTGGGTACTATTCACCCATGCTCAATTTTGGATTTGTATTTTTTTTTCTCTATAAATGTTTCCTGCTAATGTATGAGTTAAGATAGCAACTATGCATAGAATCTCCTATAATTAGACCACCTCTAGATTTCTATATCATTTTTCAAATCTGCAGATATGGAGGTAACATACAGTAAAGCGGAGAGATGCTACAAGAATAAGGAAGTCTCCAGTCAAATGAAAAATTCATAAGTTCGTGACTAGCAGTAGTACATCATATAAGAGTAACATAATGAGCAAACAACAAAATCAATAACATGAAAAGGAGAAATTTTGTGTTTTTCATACAATAAAAAGAAGGGATGTGTAATTGGAGACTGGAGATAAACAATAGTCTCTGCTGTGCTGCCCTTTCTTCAATTCTTTGCAAAGAGACCTCCAAATCCTCCAGACTTTTTCTTGTTATTAGGAACAGAGACAGAAGTGGTTGACTTCTTCCCATTCTTCTCCTCCACTTTCTTAAGAATTGGGTCCGTTTCCAGGAGTTGGTCCTCTTTCTGGAGCCCTCCCATTATCCAATCCAGCAGTCCTTTCTCCTCTTTACTTCCTCCACTGCTCTTGGTTGCAGTTGCAGCAAACACTCTCCCAGCTCCAAATACCATTCCCAGAGAAGCCATTCTTTTCCTCTCCCTCTGTCTCTGAAAGAGAAGCTATCTCCTGGACTGTAAAATATAATGTTCGGTGTTCACCTTAATATCAGGACATGACCGTTGGATCATAATCCAATGGTTCACTGTCTTCCACCTTCTGAGTATTGAGAGTTTGGTGAACACGAGCCAGCCACAAGATTGTTATCCGAACCACAATAGTATTCTAGGGAAGAAACAAAGTTGTTGAAAATTTGGGGGGTCATGGTTGATAGAATGATTGGAGCCTCATCATTTTGATGAGCCAAGCCATTCAGAAGGTTTAGCATTTGACACGTCCTTGTTTCCACTTCCTCTCCATCTCTCTCTCTCTCTTTTAATTTACTCTTATGTAATATATATATATATATCTCTTTTAATTTACTCTTATGTAATATATATATATATATCTCTTTTAATTTACTCTTATGTAATATATATATATATATATCCAAAATAAGAAAAATCTATGAGAAGGAATTCAATCACTTCACTTTCACCAAAAGAAAAAAAAAAAAAAATCATTAAACAGTAAAAGAAACTGAATATTGCACTGCAGTCACAAAAGATTAAAAGAAAGAACATCACTTAATTGTGTTATTTATAAGAAGCTCAATCGCAAATCAAGTAGTAAATCTCTCCCAGAATCAAA
This sequence comes from Dioscorea alata, assembly GCA_020875875.1. NCBI lineage: Eukaryota > Viridiplantae > Streptophyta > Magnoliopsida > Dioscoreales > Dioscoreaceae > Dioscorea > Dioscorea alata. The sequence continues at coordinate 20,400,976 of CM037019.1, forward strand.
GAAAGGTAATGGTACTACTGAAGAGGATTTGACCTTCATCTTCTCCACTTCCAAGTCATAAGACTTCAATGGAAACAACTCCAAAGTCTCAATCTTCCTTTCTTGTTGCTCCCACACCATCACTTGTTCATGATCTGCAAAACAAATTAATTAATTATCACCATAAACATATATATTCATCTATGTTATCAACGCGCGCATGCCATGCATGCACGTATATACACAAAGACAAGCACTTACTTTTAGCTTCTCTTTTGGTAGGAGCAGTGAGCACCGGAGAAGTGACCGGAGTTGCTCCACGGCGGCGTTTCTTATGGTGACGTTCACGTGCTTTATGGTTTTGAAACCAATAGAAAACATTCTTACTCTCTATCTTTCCATAAGAACTGAGATGAGTAGTGATGCTCTGAATCTCTTCAGTGCTTGGAGTTCTCAACCCAGCCTTGAAGAGATCCATGAGCACCTTCACTTGCTCAGCAGTTGGATTCCAACGTCCACACTTAACTCCTCCTGACACCATCACTGCAGCTTCCAGCTCTCCATCCATGTCTTCTTCTTCTTCTTCTTCTTCTTCTTCTAAAGATATATATTTGAAATAACTTTGGCTTTGTTTTTCTGAACCTCTTTTGTCCACTGGTACTGAATTCAAAAGATACTCATGAATCCATGCATGCATGCATGCAAAGCCTTGTATTTATATATATATATAGATAGATAGATAGATAGAAACAGAGAGACAGAGAGAGAAAGAGAGAGGAAACAATCAAAAGTGGGATTTGGAGACTCTGACTGGATCTTAAGAAGTCTTTTTGGAGTAGTGAGAGGGATTTGGTTTGATGTGTGATTTGATCTTTGGTTATACTTACCTTCACTAAATAACATAATGGTGTTCCGGGGAGACATGCGCAAAAGCTGCCACTGTTCAAACATCTCAGTCTCCGAGCAGACATTGTTATTTGTTAACATATATATTATTTTAATGTGTCCTCAAAAGGAACTTTGATCTCTCCTTTTAATCGTGCCATGTCGTATTGCATGTCTTATTACTCCATTGTGTTTGTGCTCACTATTTTTATATTACCATTTAATTTAATTTAATTTAATTTCAAGCTACACATCTTAGTCAACACTGTTAATTATCAAACTCTTTTCTTTAATAATTTATAACAACAGGTTGATTCAATCTTGTCTTATTCCATGTCTTATTACTCTGTCCTTTTGCTACAGCTTTGGTATCCCACTTCTTGAGTTCATTATCTTTATTATATATATATATATATATATATATATAGAGAGAGAGAGAGAGAGAGATGTTGGAAACTTGGAATTAATTAATTAACCATATATGCATGTAGATATGCATTCAATATTAATGGAAACAATAAAACACACACACATGATTAATGGAGGCCATTAAAAGAGAAAAGTTGAGGAAGATGTCATCCTTTTGGGGTGGCCAAACGCTAAAATCAGTGAAACATCTTTATAATTAAAGAAATGGAGGGATGATAAAGATGACAGCCATTGTTGGCCTATTGCATTAGAGGTTGCTAGCTTATTGGAGTAGAGGAGGCAAACAATGGGTTTGGCTGACCAAAAATGACTAACTTTTGTTCCTTTTGTTGCATATTATTTTAAGTTACATTTGGAACATGTTTGGAGGCATGAACAAAGTGAGCATTTTGGTCCTCCCACTAACTTTCCAGTTTCCACTCATGTTCAAGTTCTCATGCACCTAAAGTTTAAATTAAAATAAGTAAATCAATATATATATCCGTTTCTTGTGCGTTTGTGGTACAAATCCCAGTGCCTAAATAACAACAATGTATCTATCTTCTTCTCCATTTCCACCCACATAACTCTGAGTGAATGAGGCCAAGAGATGTGTTTGCACACACAGCAACAAGTCAACTTGTTCATGTTACTTTAGATTACTTTAGATTATTAAAAACATTTTTAAAATTTTTTTTTAAAATATATATATATATATAAAGCAGAGTATTGCAACAGAAATAAGCTCAAATACATTAAAAGCAATTGATGTATAATGCATGATGCAGCACATTTGTTTATCTTGTAAATTTGAAAAAGCAACTGCACGCACGAATACATGAATTTCATTTAATTAAAAAATAAATAAATTATTAATTTATTGAAAAAAAAACTACTAGCACAGATTAAATAAAAAAATAAAACAAACTAGAAACCTGAAAAGAAAAACACAAAAACCAAACAGAATTAAAAGACCGTCATTAAAGATAATGCACTCCTAAAAATCAGTAACACACTAGAAAACAGAATGAAATCAGAAAAGAAAAAAAAATTTAATGACACTCAAACACACACCAAAACAAATGTAAAAAAGACATAAACAGTGTATGATATCGTGCAATTTGTTTATTCATTGTATATATATATATTTTTTACTAGAATATGTGCTCTTCACTGTATCGTCATGGCAAATAATCAGCAAGGACACATTCATTACATGTGTCATCACAACATGCAAGCAAGAAAAGAAATGATAAAAATAATATAAATAAAAAAAATCAAATAAAAAATAGAATTCAGCATGAAGATATAAAATTAACACGGACGTTCAAACATAATCAGTAGATATGATCTTCACGGGTGAGAGATTAAACAACCAGTTAGATTACATAGAGATAGATGGTCTCGAGAAGTGAAGACAATTACAGCAAGAGAAAATTTTAAAAAACTAAAATTAAAAAAGGGAAGTCGTTGTCCTTTTTCACTTGTCTACAAGGATGCTCTCTCTCTCTCTCTCTCTCTCTCCAAGCCTCCTTCCATATTTCCATCCTTCCTATGCATTATCATGGACACATTAACTCAATAAAATCCCATCCAAAAACAGTTTTATAACTAAAAAGCCTCAAATTATAATTACAATTTTATAATTAAATCTTGTAATTATATATATATATATATAGAGAGAGAGAGAGAGAGAGAGAATATGGGATTCCGTGGCATGGATGGCGGAATTCATGGGCACGCGTGCAGTGATTCAAGATAGTGAGAGTGATAGATAGACATGGAACTGGAAATGGATGGACATATCATATCTATTCATGTTCATCTCCAGTCCAGCACTCCAACTCTTGCTTTTCTGTGTCTTTCTTCCTTGTCTTCATCACCATCTCGGTCTTCACGCGCATGGTCTTCGATTAACAAAAAAAGTTTATTATAGTTTGGTCCCTTCATCTCTTTCTTTTAACTTAATTACCTCCTCTTCAAAATCATGTTATTTCCAACTAATGATTTACATTTTAAAAAAGTATCAAAAGGTTATTTTGTTTCTTAATGACTAAACTGAGATCTAATTTTTTTTCTGTTTTAAATACACAGTTGTTTACTGAATAGAAAAGCTCAAATTGAAAGAGGCTTACACATTGCACACATTGCAAAATAAAAAATAAAAAAAAAAAGTATCTTAATTGACAATTATGGAAGGAAATAAATAGGTTTTACAGAGAAGATGTCAGTACAAAATGAAACACGAGAATAGCTGAATGATTCACTCCGTAGTATCATTAAATAGATTTCTCATGATCAGCAAATGCATCAACTCTAACGAACTCGAGGAAGAACAAAAAAAAGCATCTTGTCTAGATTCAAAATGTTTTACAAGATCTGCGCCGCTGTGTTCAACTTCTCTGCAATGCTGAGTTGTGTACGTGTAAGACTTGACAAATAAACCAACGCAAGATTGTCCTAGAAATTATTATGGGAGAAAGTGTTAGAATATGAAAGATGAAACTAAGCATTGAATTGTAACAAGCGCAGATGAAACAAGTTTACTTGTATTTTATCATTGAAGACTTTGTCGAAAACAGCTGGAGACATTTTCGGAATTGAAGACAATGCATCAGAAATGAGTCTCCCATTGTTGTTATCCGGAGCCACATTACCTTCCTAAAATGAGAAGGCATATAGAATTCAAAATTACGCAGAGGTAGGTGAATGAAACACAGGTTGAGGGTAGAGGTTCCTTACAACAACACCATCCACATATTTGTAGACATCATCAATTAGGGCAAGCAAACGCTCCATTGAAGCTTCCATTCCTTCTAGGTCATTGGGGAGTTTATCGACCATTGTGGTTTTCAAAATGTCAACTGTGATGACAGGAATGACATCAGAAAACAAATAGATCTTGTTAGATCCAGTAATCACAGACAGATCATAAAAGAATTCATCAATATTAAAACATACATCCAACTTGTTCAGCTTCAACCATACGAAAATCCAGAGGGATCTCCTGAAATTGAGCTGCAAGTTGTCGATCGCCCAGAGACAAATTAATGGAAACATATGCTTTTATGGAGGCCTCCCCATCCGTGAATCCAGTATCCACAGTAAGATGAACAGGATTTGTAACTTCTCTGGAATAGAATTCATGAATCAATGCACTCCTGCCTGACACACCAAGACCAGTCGAAAACCTGCGGAAGACAATAATTTCTTATCAAACCACGATGTAACATAATTATGAAGGCAACTACCATTAAAAACACAACTTTTCAACCATTCTTTGTTCTTGCAAACTGATTACAAACTCATCATCTTTTCTTTCCTTGAATCACCATACCATGTTTGAGTGCTTAAATATTTCACATTTAAATTTAACTTATCTTTTTGCAGGGCTTTTAAATCCACTACTAAGATGGGAGACATTTAAGAAATCAAAAACCAATATCTACCAGCAACTAACAATGTACTTCAGCATGTGGTGATGAAGAGTTTGAGACATGCCAGACATGTACAGTAATAACAGGATATAACAGTTCCACTTGCCAGTGGTATATTTTAGTCTTTCCCCAGACCGCTTAGTGTAGTAATTTTAATAAAAAAAATACAACAAGTTCAAAATATTCATGAAAAACAGGATGAATTCAGCTATAATTAGCTCAAATTAATCATTCTGTTTGCTTGACCTCGTAGCAGGAATAGATAGAACAATATTAAAACCTATGAACAACTGGTCACCCAGCACATGAAGCGTAACTTAACAAACATATCCATGTCAAACAACTTAAATGCCAAAAACTTAATTATTCTAAAAGATAAACAGAGTTGTAGAGGTCATTACCATCCAACAATGACTTCCTTAGGGTTCACCTTCTGATGGGAGGCATACATGTTATGATGGTAGTCAACATCTATGGCAACCTGTTCCAGAGTGTACCCAAACAATGAGTTATGCATGCCAAAAACAAAAGAGGAACTTTAACAAACAATGCCCTGGAAAATATTCATGAATAACAAAGTGAAACATGACAGGAGATCAACTAAACTGATAGATATCTTTTGTTTATGCCTATGAAATTAGAATACTAAGGTAGCAAATTAATTGGAAAAGAAAAAAAACATAGCAAAGGAAAAAGGCGCTAGACGAACAAAAACGATTCAAGACAAGATTTTGAATAACAACAGAGCTCAAAAGAACTTGATCCTCGCTAATTACATGCATTAGAGTTTGTACTTAAGACCTCATCGTCAGTATCACCAAAAAAGAGCACACTTTGAAGAGTTTTCAAGGAAATCAGAGGTTTCGCAAAATTTCAATCTTGAAAACCGAAACCAATTCCAAAACTAGGAAAAATAACAAATAGAAAACAAAGATCCAGAGACACACAGAGCAAGGACAACCAACATACCACCCAGTATCAACCAAACCAGAAAAAACGAAGAAATCAGAGGCTATCGCAGCTACCGGAGTGGAATCACCATACCTGGTCACCAGGCTCACTATGGGGCACCGCATAGGTGTTCCTGATTTCCACGGTGCCATCAGGAGAGACGGAGCCGAGGAGAGTGCCGATGACTCGCTCAGCTTGGTCAGGCCGCCTGACATAGCAATCACAGATGTTGAAGAGGACGACGGGGTGGATCCTAGCGGTGAGTCCCGCCGATGAGGGCAAGAACTGCAGCACTGTCTGCTTGCTCGACGCCATCAGCCGGGAACTGTGAATCGGAGAGTTTCTAGGGTTTCGATCTCGGCGTCTCGCGCTATCAATCTCTATCTTATGTAGTAGGCCACTGATGGGGCAGAAATGGATGTACTGGGCCTTTAATGGGCCATAAGTGGATCTTCTATTATGGGCTTCCTTAAAGTGTGTGTGTGTGTGTGTGTGTATATATAGAAACTTAGATCGTTAATCTTTGGTCACGTTTATCTATTACTAGTAATATTTAATTTTTATAATTTTTAGTATGTTTACTATTAATTTATTGAGGAAATATGGATTAATCACTAAGTTTTTTGAAAACCAAAAAAAACAACCCTCAAAGTACAATCCAATTGAGCTATTTTTATTCAATTTAATTAATATAATAATGTATCTCTGTAATTCATTTTGAAAGCAAGGTTATTGTACTGCTATTTACCTATTAATTACGATAATTAAACTGTTCATTTGGTTACGTTTTTTAAACTTCCTTTAGATTGTTTTTTTTTTTTTTTTTTTTTTTTTAGTTTTTGAAATTTTCCTTTCTTTTTTGTTGACTTTTTAAACTAAACTGAAAAACAAATGTGCATTTGCTTGTCTATGATTTGTTTAATTAGAAAACAGCTTCATATTACTGATAATGGATAAAAAATGCATAGTGTTGTTTAACTATAATAATAAATTCATTGTATTGCTAGAAAATTTTCAGGAAATTTTCAATGATATACAATTGGAATTTGCCACTATACAACATATAAACATGTTAGAAATCACAGAACAATTGATATTAGCTCAATTGAACACCTAAATTCTCGTATCTTTTCGCTTGATTTTCTAAAAAATGTGATGAATCTGCAGGGAAGTTTATGTTGAGCATTGTGAATTCAGAGGCTGTTCTCAACTTCTAGACAGCAGCTTCAATCTGATTCGACTCTTTTACAGGAACTCGGCGAGCTGCAAAAATTGAACTTTACACCAGTATTCGACAAGTATAAATTAGTCGAGGATTTTCTCTCCAGTTGAGAATAGGTTCCAGATCACAGTTCCAGTAAGGTAGAGTGCAACAGAAACTTTAAACACATCATCCCAAGTACCTGATAATTCACAAATGCAGGAAACTAGTGTGAGAACATTCACATCTAAAATAATATGAATGCCTAGTGTGAAGGTTTTAGGCAAAAGTGTAGTTGCAGCTTTTGATTCCATTAATTTTAAAATCAAAAGTAAAATGGATTCACCATGTTGCAAGATATAGCCTGTTGCCGCTGTGCCAAAAACTCCGGCTAATACCCCAGCAGTGTTCGAAAGACCAAGCAATACCCCCTGCAAAGCTTACCCATGAGTTATGGTAATATTGATTGATGAACGTATTAAATCAAGAAAACAAAAAAACAAAAAAGCAAAATTGCAGTTGGCAGAAAGAAAAAAACTTAGGAGGATCTTCAATCAATTCTCCATGTTTCGCTTCATGTGTTTACAAGAAGCGGGAAAAGCAATTTAATTTTATTTTGAGTTAAAATCACTCACAGCATATCGAGGGCCAATGTCTTGATGGTTAGAGTAGAGACCAGACTGAGAGAATGCATCAGTGCCCTATTTGACAGGAAAAAATAGTAAGTTCATTTTATTTTGAGACCATATTTCCGTGCTTCATCTGCAAGTTAAAATTCATGTTTCTGCAAGATTGTGCTCATGTGTGTGTGCACCCGTGTGTGTGTGTATGAGTGAATACTCCCTAAGTTTAAATCATATATGGACCATATCTGAGGAAATGAGGAGAATGTTATCGAAAAGCAACTATTAGACACATTCTGACAATTCAAATGAAGGTTTCTCTCAAAAATTAAAAAAAAAAAAAATCACTAAACCAATGAAAAAGAAAGATAAAGAGTACAAATATTAACTTGGCATTATGTTATAGAATGATCAACAGACCTGACTGCATGTCATGCATAATACTGCCATAGTAGGAGAATTGACATGACTTAATTGAGTTAGAAAGAAAGCTGGTCCAAGAAATCCAATTGATTGCATGATCTGCAGAAATAAGAAATACAAAAATTAAAAATGATTAGAGAAAGCCACCAAAGAAAAGAATGTGATAAATAAAACACAATGAGTGATACAGATCATATGGCAAGGCATGCAAATAGGTGAGTTTCATTCTCAAGAATTCAGTCTTATATCCTAAATTAGAAATTTTATCATGTGTGATAATTCTATAAAGTCAACATGTTTTTTCTCCTTAGCAGTCATGACCAAAACAGGATAAGATTGCCAATGTTTTGTTAGTTTGAAAGGCGCTAAAACCATGAGGTACACAGAAACAGTCTCAACTGTGTTTGAAAGTCTACTGAGATATTATAACAACAACAACAACAACAACAATGACATATTAAAAAAACTTCATAGTCATAAACCTTGAGCAAATCATGCAAAGATATATTTATCTAGTATCAAATATGGGTGAAACTCGATGTATTATGAAATCAGAGAACATATACCTTTCGAACTACCGTAACGGATACTCCTTTACTCACAAGGGTGTCTGCAATCCATCCACCAATATTAGCAGATACTGCCATTGTAAACCAAGGAAGAACACAAAAAAGCCCAGACTCTGTGAGGTTGAACTTCAAGACCTATTTTAGAAAAAGTTGTTTCAAACGCAGCGAAAAGGCATTTTTCACATAAGAATTATGAAGGTAAACCATTATAGTACGCCTTTCAACTTTAGCTGAACTTCCTAATAACTATCTGACAAGAACTCTTTGTGATGCTGAAAGAATAAAGGTAACATGACAAATTCACAATCATGCTTAGAATCTGCACTAAAATAAAATGAAAATCTAAAGACGGTGTGGCGAATGTTCTTGGTAGGCACAGGCAGAATGACTGCATACTTGGTTATAGTATGTCAAGAAAGAGACAGTTTGTGAGTGTGAAGTCAAGAACAAATTATTTAGTAAAATTACGAACAGCATGCAAGAGAAATGACTGCATACTTGGTTATAGTACGTCGGCATCCATGTGAGAAGAATGAAAGTTCCCCAGTTGTGGCAGAAGTGGGAACATATAAGTGCCCAGACAGGTGGTTTTGATAAGATCATTCTCCATGGGATTTCAGTCACGGGCTCCTTCAAAACACTGTTACTACTAATAAGTGATTTTTCTTCAGCACTGACTTCAGGGTCCTCAAGAGGAGAACTGTATGCCTTTTTCAGAGAAGAAAATAGACATTCATCAGAAATTTTGACAGGATTTTAAATTTGCAATGGTATAAAGATATTGATGAACCATGCAAGACTGATGAGACAGTGTGTACCTTTGTTAACCAAATTGCAAACCACACTGTTCCAAGAGAACCAAAGGAGTAAAAAACCGAAGGCCAGCCATATTTGTGTATCAACAAAGGCGAAAAGGCAAGGCCAGTCACTGACCCTAGGTACATCCCACTATACACCAATGCCAATGATCTACTTCTCTCTGATACCGGTACCCACTTGGAGAGAATGTTGTTCATAGCCGGCATGGCAACCCCCTGGAAGAAAGAAGACAATAATCTGAGAAATGTGTAACATAACTCCCATACTTGCCAGCAATGTTCTGTTTTAGTTAAGAATGGGGAGCTGCCATATCAATGCTGAAATAATCAATCAAGTTACCTCGCCAATTCCCATGAAAGCACGTACAACAAGCAAGAAAGGCAATCCAATCTTTGCTGCTATAGGTGTTAATGCAGTGGCAATGGACCACCAAACAACACCGAATCCTAACACACGTTTTCCACCAACTGTATCTGCCCAAATCCCCCCAGCAATCTATACTTCAATACAACGAGAAAGGACATCAAAACACAAAATACTTAAAATCCTAGCAATGAAGTCGAGTGAATTAAATCCAATTCAACAGGGACAAAAGAAGTCACAATAACTGAATCCAATTCAGCCAATGGCGAGGGATATCATGAGTGGGTGACAAATGACAATTGATAAATAAAAATAGGATTTTTGTGAGACATGGAACTAAACCTGGGTGAGAAGATACCCCCAAAAGAAGGAAGATTGAATCAATCCAACAGTTGAAGGACTCCAATTGAACTCCGCTGACATTGGCAGTATAGCAATGCTCATATTCACCTGCGAAATTCCATGAATCATTTATACCCAACTATAATCAAACATCTACGCATCAATCCACATGAATTCAAGTCTGAATTCGATTGAAAGGAAAAGAAATACTCGATCCATATTGCAGAGCAAGAACGAGGAAAAGCACATAATGACAATGACCCATCGCTTTGGCAATGCCTCCAACCCCGCCATCCATCTGAGTTGCTCCGAGTTGGGAGCTGAGGATTCCAAGCTCGTAGCTTTATGAAACCCAATCGATGATGACTCCCGAGAAGAGTCAGACAAGTCTAAGGGATCTGATTTGAGATCAGTTCCGCTGCGCCGAACTCGCAGGGCTGCTACCCGGCGCTGGCGAGGAATACTTAGTTCGGTCACCAGCGTCGGAGTTGGAGGCCTGGAAGAGGGGGTCTTGGGGCATGGGAGTGGATGGATTGGGAGAGAGAGGAGATAGAGTCCCGCGGCGTTCATGGCGGGAGGAAGACGAGAGAGTGGAGCAGAGGATGGCGTGCGAGCCTGCTGCGCTTTGTTATTCGAAACTGAAAAATCTCCAACGGAACGAGTGGTACGAATCAGTTACTTCAAGGATTTTTCCTTTTTTTCCATATTACATTATTACCCCTCCTTATTCCTTTTTTTTTAATTTTGTTATATATATATATATATATATATATATATATATATATATATATATATATATATATATATATATATATATATATATATTCATTTTTAATGTTTAATATGTTTTTTTTTTTTAGCTATTTTTTCACTCAAATTGCATGATAGGCATTAATGTAACAGGTTAATAATTTTTCAAAAAAAAAACAAGTTAATAAATTCCCATTCATTTAAATTAATATAAATTATTGTTGATAAGAAATATTTTTTGATAATAAATATTCTAATTTATTTATTTTGATATTGATTTTTTTCTCCATTTATTATGGTTCAGTATGATTCTTTTTCACAAGAATACTAGAGAGATATTTTTAATCAAATTTTTTTGATAAAAAAATAAACTATCCAAAATTTATTAACAATGGAGAATTAAAAAAAAAAGGACTTGAAAACCCAAAAATAAAAAAAAATCCAAACCACGGAAGATGATTATGTGACTATATAATCAAGAGAGGGGGAGGTTGTGGAGAGCATGAAAACAAATGTGGAATACCAATAGAGAGAAAGAATGTAAAAAATGGACAGAGCTTTCAAGAGATGATAGTCTAAGAAGGTCGTCCTTTTCCTTATGTGGTTGCCCTCCCATCTTATACCAGGTTTCAAATATCTTCAGTGGAGCCCATAATTATAGATGATCCCCCCTGTATAATTGCTAAGATGCACAAAAAAATCTATACCAAGTTTCAAATGTCTTCAATTTAAGTCAATAATTAAAGGTGAGGCCCTGTATAAATTTTTTTATTAAAATGGATAAACCACAAATTTATTGAAATAGAAGAATAATAAGTACAATAAAACACAAAAAAAACTTATAATAACATACCAGGAAATCAAAAAAGAGAATTCATCACCTGAGGTGATAAATTCTTAACAGAAAACAAAAAAAACAAAAAAAGAGGTAAAAACAGCTGAGTCGACAAAAATCTACTTAGACTGCCAAAAACATCAACTAAATCAAGCGAAGACCACTCCATGTTATTGGAATTCCCTTCTGACCTCGCATTCAGAAGGACCAGCGAGTGCTTCAACTTTTAAGTTGATTCCGCTGGAACTTGGAGCGGTTCTTAGATGTATAATTGCTGAGATACCAAAAAAAAAAAATTCAAAGCTTTGTTGGATGGTCATGACATGGCCACTTAGTTTGAACCTTGTGGACTCTTGGGCTGGAGATAAAGTGAAAGCATAGGGCTTTCGGTGCTGTTACTCCATTCTCTCATCATCACGTGATATGTTTAGGGTTTAGATTTTTATTTGCTTCTTTTAATTCATGATGTGTAGAATATCTATTTTCTTAATAAAAGTTGACATATCCAAATGTTTTTTAGGAACCAAAATAATGATTATTATGTAAATTGTATTGAATATGGGAGACTAGTATGGGCCAACGCCAGGCATGCAGTCATGATTAAGAACAGAGAAGAGTCTGGGCCCTGGGCTCGGTCTTTTGATCAGAAAGTAAATGGACTATGACTAATGGGCTTAGTTCATTCGGATTATTATAAGTTCTTATAAACAAGATGTGAGGTTGGTCAAGTCCAAGTCCACAACAGCATCATTGTTGCCTGAATTATATATATCATCAATTGATTCAATTCCATTACTTCTTTACCAAAAGACAAAAAAGATAAGCCCTTATTTTATGTTTGTTTTTTTTTTCTTTTTATTTTTTAATTTATGAGAGTTGCATGGCCTTTTCCTCCTATCATGCAAGATGCCATGTGCTCTCTGAAACTTAATGTTGCAGCATCACTTGGGCCACACACACATATTTCAATAAATATTAAATTCCTTATTCCCTAAGTAATAATGAATAAAAATTTCATTGTTATAATGAAAAATAACAATATTTTTTTTATTATCTTTAAAGGGTGTGAATAAATCATATACTAATTTAACATGCAAGAGAAAGACGTTGGTGGAATGACTGGGAAAATGTTTTAAAAAATGAGGGTAAAGATGGCAAAACATTATAAAAATGAGTAATTGTTAACATATTTATGTAAAACTAACAAACTATCCTTTATCCTCTCTCCTTATTTAAAACCTAAATAGCAATTTATAGCTATGTATTCTTTGACAAAAATAAACAAATATAATTTTATTAAATAAAAATACAATTCCATAAGATATAATAGAGTGGGATTGATTAACATATTATCCAAAGATATTAATGATAATTAGGGAATACCCAATACCCATGATCATGATATGTTCATAAAAATAATAGTGATTGAGCTAAAATCAAGACAAAGACCTCTAATTTAATTCTTTTATTGTCCGGTGCTTTTGTGTTAGAATAATTAACTGTTAATCATTAATTATAATACGTAAGAAATAAAAAAAAAATTATAGAATATTTTAAGAGATATGATTTTTATAAATATATATTATTGGGATATGCAAAGCAAGATTTTTTTAAGAAAAAAAATTTATTAAAAACCTTTCATTCAGCAACAGGATCTGAGGGACAGTCCTCTGTATAATAATACCTTGTGGCAGAGCAGGGCAGAGCAGAGCAATGTCACAAAACAGAGAGAATAGAGACATTTCTTCTGCCACAGCATCCACATAATTCATTCATTCAATCAAACACATTACACATCCTTTTGAGCTCATCCTTCATGATGAGACCCAACACCAACCCAATTCAATCAAAAAGGACTACATAACATCTATATATATTAAAATATAATAATAATAATAAATATGTACTACCTGTTAACAAACAAAACACTTATCATGTAAAACTATTTATCTATAACAATATATAACTCAACTGGTCACGTAAAAAACCTAAAAACTAAGCTAAACTAAACTAAACCAACGAGTTACTTCTTCTTCAGAGTTAAACCCAACAACGTCACATCATTCACAATCACCGACGAAAGAATGCCCAGCCGACAAAATCCACGTTTGGTCCCTCTCTTTCTCTATGTCTCTCTCTTTGCTACCTTTCTATCTTCATCTTCTCCTTCTCCTTCTCCTTGTCTAACTGAGTGAGTGTTATTGGTACTATAATGGCGTTCGTTCCGTCCATGATCTCCAATGGCTTCCGCTATGCATTGTTTCTTTTTCTCCTTCATCTTGGCTGCTTCTTCTTCCCCTCCTCTTCCACCATGAATGATCCAAAAAACCAGCTCTCTCCTTGCAAACGGAGAAAGATCTCTCCAGTTATCTCTTCTTCTTCTTCTCCTCCAACTTCATCATCATCATCATCATCATCATGCTCAGGAGTGAAGGCTCAAAAGTCTCTATCAGTCAAATCATACATCTTTCATCTCCTTTCTTTTCGGAAACCAGGCATCATCATCAATGGCGATGACCAAGCGTCAACCTCCATCCCCACTCCTACTTCTCCAACTCCTCCTCTCGCACTCTCTCCCGCCAAATCGCCATCTTTGTTCGTTGAGATTAGAGCAACAACACACGTAAAGCGCCCATCTTTCACGTCCCGGGCCGACGTACACCCGTGCCTCGTCTGCGGCGAGGTCATGCCGGAACCACGACTGCTCGACCTCCACCACGCCACCAAACACTCCCTGACCCTTCTCTCCGCCGCCGACTCCGGCAAGAACATCATTGAGATGATATTCCAATCAGGTTGGCCAAAAGGGAGATCACTCACCATACAAAGAATACTAAAGATCCATAACACAGCGAAGACGTTAGCACGGTTCGAGGAGTACCGTGAGATGGTGAGGTCCAGGGCGGCGAGGCGGCCGGGCGGAGGAGACGAGCGGTGCATGGCGGATGGGAACGAGAGGTTGAGGTTTTACTGCACGACGGCGTTGTGCTCGATGGGGACGGTGGGGGTGTGCGGGAGCCAGTACTGCAACGCTTGTGGGATCGTCAGGTGTGGGTTTTCAGGGAAGCACGCCGAGTTGGAGGGGATTCCGACGAGGTCGACGAGTTGGGGAGCTCACACGGCGTTGCCGGAGGAGTTAGAGGAGGAGTTTGGGTTTTTGAGGGTGAAGAGGGTGATGGTGGTTTGTAGGGTGGTGGCGGGGAGGGTGGCGCGTGGTGACGCCGGTGAGGAGGAGGAGGAGGAGGAGGAGAAGGGGAAGGGAGGGTATGATTCAATGGTGGTGGTGGGGCCGGGGAAAGAGAGTGGGGCCCGTTCTACAAACTGGTTGGGTGGGACCGGGAATGAAGAAGAGGATGAACTCTTGGTTTTCAATGCACGGGCATTGCTTCCTTGTTTTTTAATCATATATAACCTTTGACTCAAGACTTTTGATTCACTTGATGTTGTGTGGGCTTAGTTTTTTGGTTGGGGACTCTCTCTGTTTCTGTCACTACTGTTGATGTCTGTGTGTGTGTTTGCATGTGTATAAACATTATGGTTTCCATGTTGTTAATTTCTCTTTTTTTGTTTTCTTAATCTTTCTCTGATCTTGGAATGATGGTGTTGATGGCTGTGCATGTTTTTTTTTTTTTTTTTAACCTTTGGAAATTTTTATTATGACTTAATTTGTGCCGGTGGTTTTATGTTACAAGAAGTTTACTAATGGAATACCGATTTTTTTTTTCTTATTATATAGGTGATTAAAAAAAATTAGCGAGGTTAATTTTGCATTTTGATGGGTTATTATGGATTTTTTTTTTTTTTTTTGTTTAATCTTGGGGCTTATGTTTCTCTGTAATCACTCTTGAGATATTCCCAAGGACTTTTTAGTAATCTCTGATGGATGTTGGTTACACGATTCAAAACTAACTAATGGATGGACTCATGGACTGTGAGTCTGTGACTAGAAAGGGACTTGTCTCCAATCATGCATGATATTCAATCTTTGGAATTATTTGTATGAAATTTTATAAATTTATCATCACATTACTTGTATAATTTGTAACATTGAGCAATTCAGAATATACAAGGATCAGGTGAGGTTGTTGGGATTTTAAGATTTCCTTTTTCTAATTTTAAATAGTGAAGTGCATCTTAAGAATTGATAATCCCTATAGTCTATAGACAAAATCTGTGTTTTTTATACGTGCTTGGTGTGTTCTTAACTTCTTTGCATGTGCGTCTGCGTGTATCATTATAAAAAATTGTTGTGCAGCCTATCTTTGAACAAATAAGTGAATATCTATCAAATATAAGATCATTACAATCAAGGTTATGCTACGCTTTTAATAAAGATGTGAAAAGAAGTGCCTAATCCTAAATATTAATCTATGTAAACAGTAAATTTAAATTTTTATTTATATTACTGATGATATTAATAATTATAATTATATTTATTTATTTGTACATTAAATGTCTATAAAACCTTTGAAATCCAAGATATATTACAGTTTATATTATAGAAGTTATTTAATTATATTATTTTTTATATATGATATTACCTTAAAAACCCCTTTTAAAATTTCAAAAACTCCAATACAAAATCGTGGAGAATGCCTAGCTGATTGAATAAAGACTTCAGTTTGAAGTTTTTGACTCCGTAGCGTTACTTAAAGATTAGGTTAACCAAACTTAGGCAATTAAGAATTCTTTTGGTGAATATATAACAGAGTCAGAGTCAAAAACAATACAAGTTTAAGATCAATGGTTTCACTGATTCATCTCACTTTTTTTAATCTTTGAACTGAATTGAATCATTATTGCCAATCTTAGATAGCAATTAAGCTCTTACTTCTGGACTCTTTAATCATCATATATTGTTTCGTATTTATAGTTCCATGTAATCACAACAAGCAGCAGATAAATGATTTTAAACAGCATAAAAGGGACGCTTATTACTTTGTAAATAAACATATATGTAAACAAATGATATAATCAGTACCTCCTCATAGTTTATATATATCCAAATTGCCAAGACAAACACAAATGCTAAAATACAGAGCTTTTTTTTCTTGGTGATTATAACTATAACCCAGAATAAATGATTTAATTAATAACTAAAGGATCTGGATCTTCCAACTAAACTGCAACAACCATGTCTGAGACTTGTTCAAGACTACTCCTTCTTCTCCGGCACACGGCCATCGGTTCCAGCGAGGATGCTGTACTTATGTTTGCGAGTGAAGTCAGTGCTCTTAAACCCAAGGGTGGCACCGATGACTCGTTGTATATAATTAGCGACTTCAATTGGTGTTTTGCCTCCGGCGCAGGTGAGCTCCCGAGGTAACTGGTTCAAGAATGTGATCTCATAGACAGGCCTGGGATTCATGAATACAACATAAGGGTCAAACACTTTCCAGCCCCTCACAGTTGTGCCATGAAACATGCTCTGTTTTGTATTAATGGCCACCGGGACAATCCTATCTGTTAGTTCACCAAACAATGCACTGAATCTCAGCAAGAATGGTTCTCTGCATGTTGTACCTTCCGGGCAAATCACTAAGTCACCTTCCTCGAGCAAACGTTTGATGTTGGCCGCATCTTTTTCACGTTCTCTTGATAAAGCTACTGCCTTGATTGGAGAAATTAGCTCGGAGAATTTGCTAATGCTGTATGTGACACAGCTGACTTTACGGCCCAGCGCAACTGCAGTAACAACCGGGTCAAGCACGGTGCGATGGTTGCAAACAAAGAGGTAGCCTGGATGACCTTTCTTTGGAGGAGGTGGTGGTGTTCCCTTGACAACTAGTTTGATGCCCATAATCTTGTAAGTGTAGAATACAATGCGCTCTGGGAGAGGGATGTTGCAGTAGACACGGATCAGTGACACAATTAAGCCAATCGGCATCCAGAGGAATGTGAGCAGAGCCACCAACGGTGTTGGCCTCTGCGCCCACCGTCCGTCATGGAATATGATCGGTTGCAGTAGCTTCTCTCTTGGCAATGGCTTAATTTTCATGCTTGGTACAATGGATGCTTCCTGCAAAACATTGAGAATCATATACATCACTCATGCATTTACTCATAAAGTATAATTCATCTCTGTATCAGACTGGCCTGTACAGTATAATTTCAGATGGAATCAATGGACTAACTACCATTGGTTACAGGCATTAATTAAAGGCATGTGGAAGGAGGATGAGAATTGAAAGATAGACATTAATGCAACTAGTTTGAGGTTAAAAAGCAATCACCAGAGGGCGAAGTATTTGCTAGAAACATGCTAAATTGACAGAAGGAAAAAACAGAGGGTAACAACTAAAGATGAGTTTGTCCGAGAATCAAAAGAGAGAGTTTCCCACGTGGACCAATGGGAAGGAAATAAATATTATTCCCACACAAGCGCATGAATGAGCAAATCATTCAGGCCCACAATCCAAAGATGGAAAGCATGAGGTAAAATCATTTGAGTTGCAGAGTTTAAATATTAATAGTGAAAAAACCAAAACCAAAATAAATACAAACAGGGTAAAAAGATTTTATCAATTTGTTTTTAATACTATCAAACCTTTTTTTAAAATCACAAGAAAAGCAGAGATGGAAAAAAAGATGCAAAACAATAAAAGAGGTATGATGACAAACGTGAGAAACTTAAATAAAAAGAAGATAAGCGTTGCATTACATAGCACGTACCTTGCAAATGGACATGAATCCATAGTCAGTCTCTCTGTCTCCAATGCCAAGATCAGGCAAGTTATCACGGAATTCCTGTTCAACTGCCTCTTTCTTATGCTCACCAACAAGAACACCAGGTTTGATTACAAAGCCAGTAGCTCTTCCAGATTTTCCAATCTCCAGCTCTGTCCCCAGGACCTTCTCTGCGCCAAGAAAGTCCTTCACAAAAGGCTCAACCATAATTCTCGGGTTTGCCGTCACGATAAATCTCTTGCCGAAAGAACTGAACACTCTCCACCCCTCAGGGTGGACATCCTCAGCATAAAACTTTGGCAAGACAGAACGCGCCACCATCTCAATGTCTTTGATCTTCAACCCGGCAAAGGCTATGTACACAAGCATTTGTATAGCCAATGCCTCTGAGAAGAATAAGTAGATAATGTACACAAGTGGGACAGAAGTTAGAAGAACCAATCCTCTAAGAAGACTGCCAGCTTCAATGGCCACAAGCATGTAATAAGGGAATGCACTCCTAGACACAAGGAGTGTGCCATCAAGATCAGCCACCACCGTTTGCTCTGATCTCCCTATTGAACTACACTTGTTAATGGGTTTGAAAACATGGTTAGTCTCCATTAGCTAAAGAGATAGGAGGAGAAGGAGGAGATGGAAGTGTGGTGGATAGAGGAGGGAGGAGAAATATAAATAGGAGGGTAGCAAGGAAAGGCCGGCGTACAGTTGCGAGCTAACTTGTGGGCCTTTAATTCTAGACACACACAAAACCATGCATCAATTCAGGCATCCTTTACTTGTATTCATATTTGTGATGGTGAGTTAGTCTCCTTTCAGCAGACTTTATGGTTGTTCTTTTCTCAACTAATGTTTGAAACTATAAACAGGTAGGTGTCCACGTAAAAGTTTCAATCTCTCTCTCTCTCTCTCTATCTCTGTGACGCACACTGACTCACACAATCACAGGGTGGCTTCCTACAAAAAGTCCAATTAGTTGGTTAGGAAGCAGGAAGTTGTGAGGGTTGGCATTAGATGAGATTAACTTAACTCCTGATTTCTTATCTAGAAAGCAGGAAGCTGTCAGCTGTGCTTGCCGTGCATTCATTAGGGTTGGCATCAAATGAAATTAACCACTGATTCGTTAATTATCAAGCAGCTGCGCATTCATTAGGGTTGGCATCAAATGCCACCATCCACTGATTTGAGTTGGCCAAGGTGTGTGTTTTCTAGCCTCTAATTGGGCAGGGGAACTAAATTCTCTTGTTCTCACATTTGATTCCTGGTAGCTAGAAAAGTCATTGGAACTGGGGTCCCAGTTCTAATGAGATTGAAATGGTAACTTTTTTTCAAGATATACACATAAAAAAGGGGGAAAAAAATTACTTAGAACATTTTGGTTTTCTAGACTGATTATATAGCAGACAAACACACTATTTGAGTTCCATGATGCAACAAAATGATTAGATATTTTAGCCTGAGAGCAGGAACATGCGGATGAAGATTTGTACTTAAATTGAATCCCTAATTTTCAAGATATGACCATTATCACGGCCACAAGCACAAGATAAAGGCACCTAAAACTTTCAGAGGGTATTCATAGGGTTGTTGGGTGATTAGATGCTTATTAAATCCGTGGGACTTAATAGTACAGACATTCAAGAGGTGAGATGAGGCTTTGAATGGTGTGAAGCAGCTAAGTAAGGCAAGAAAGGAATACACTATTATTATGTGCTTTAAAAAGACCACCCCATTTTAATTGAAGTAAGGTGATGCGATTCAAATGAAACACACCCCTAAATCAATTACCATTTCAGATGGGAGAAACAAATGAAAGACCAAAGAGTTATTCTCCAGCTCAATCCACATGGGAGAGAGATGGACATCTCAACCAACTTTTCGGTATAAACCTACTTACATTCATGAACCAACTTAAATCACTACGCAACTAAATTAAGTAGCTTTGAACAGTCTATGGGACCTTATTAATGTGAACTGACCCTAGACTTGGGTTCTGAGTGATTAGGAAAGGTACTAAACTTTTGCACCACTTCCCCTTTTAATGCCTAGTATCACATTGTCTCAGAACATATGCCATTGAGAAAGGGACCTTAACAGAATTCAAATCTGGGAAGTGTTCTGGCAATCATGCATGAGCCAATATCAAGCGCATGATTGGCTTAGTCAGCAGATATATCATATTATGCAGGTTATGAACATATAACTACAGCAAATAGCTAATGCAAAATAATAGAATCTGGATCTCAAGAAACCAACTATATATTTCTATCACAAGCAACAGTAATAACATATGTAGCATGTTAATCATCTAAAAAATCTTCAGCAAGTATAATGATTTATAGAGGATGGGCATGTAGCAAACAAAACCATTAGTGCGACCCTTTTTTTGAGGTTCCTGCTCACCAACTTCAGAGTACTCTGCAACCAAACTAGTTGACTGCCAAGTAAAGTTTTTGCACTAGGTGAACAAGTAAGGAATAAAAGACCTCACAATAGTTAATTAATCCTCATCAGTCATGCACTTGATAATGGATAAATTTACCAGTAAACTTAATCAAACAGGACAAAATTGGGTGTAAAAGAATTTGATACCTTTTGCTGTACTTCAGTTTATGCAATAATAAACTATTTAATCTCTCTTAATAAAGCCCCTAATAAGCTGATTTCCAATGGGATGAATGAGACAGCACACCTATCATTTGGCCCACAGAAATAAAAAAATATATATTAGAAACAAATTCAATAGAAACAAGAAGGATGAAAAGAAACCAATGGGATTTATCGTAACAATTAATTATAGCAGTTGGGTTGGTGAGACAGGTAAGGAAATTGGGTACAATTGCTAAAGCATGCAGACATAGAAAGACAAGGTAGATACTGCTGTCAGCCATGATAATTCTTGGCTATTGTGATAGATGGATGCTGGTGAAGCCCTCAATGCTGGACACAAGAACATCTTCCACAGGATGATCAAATCCTTCTACTAATTAATAGATTCTAGTTGATTAAGATGAATAATGTTGCCAACGAGCTAATAGCTCAGAGGCACAACCCCACTTTTATAAGATTAAGATAGTGGCTTTCATTGTCCCAAATGTAAATTGGTGGAAATAGATCCCCAGTGTGAGCTCAGACGGCCGTGTCCTGAGTAAGACTAGATGACCAATCCCCGCCCCTACGCACGCCCCTAACATGTGACTTGTCCACATTCGTAAATAAAAAAATTAAAAAAAAAAAAGAATAAAGCTTCCTTTCCCTACTCCATCCTGAACTATAATCTGCAATGTAAAAATACGAGTATCACAGAAAGGCTGAGAAATAAATTGTCAAGCAATACAATAGCCCTAGAATGGAAGAATTAATTTTTATTCCCCTACCCACTGAGATGTCAAGGGATTAATCCTGTGTCTTGCCCATATTTGGAAAAAAATGTAAAGCAATCATTTAAATGGATGTGAAGTAATGGCTCCAAACTAGAAGGTAAAAAGTGACAAGTAAAACCATACTTCACTTAACAAAGTTGCAACACCAAATAGTTCTATGCTTTCCAAAAAAATAAAACAGCTCTATCCCCTTCCCATGCTCTTCTACAGCAAGCTGCATGGAACTCTCACTAATGATGGATTTCCATCATTTCAAAAGCTCAACTTGTCTTTAAAATGTCATTCCATCATTTCAAAAGCTCAACTTGTCTTTAAAATGTCATTCCATCATTTCAAAAGCTCAACTTGTCTTTAAAATGTCAACAAGAAATCCACTTTATATTCTTCAACCCACCATAACACGTCAAAATCAATCTGAATCTTATATCTTCAGCATTGTTGAACAGAGACCACAAAAAAACCTCCAGGAAGGTTAATTCAATATGAACACTAATTAGAACTATAACCTGTAAGGGTGATTTGGTTCACAATAATGATATATTACCATGGTAACAAGATCATGAATGTTATATATCCCAGAATGTTGTGATAATGTGAGATTACCATATTTGGTTGAGAATTTACATTACTAGTAATCTTTCATTGCCATGCTTGATTAGTTAATAGTAGTCACCTCAGTAATATGTCAAATTTATCAAAATACCCCTACATATAAAATTTTGAAAAATATAATTTAAATTATTTAGATAAATAAATAATTAAATTATAATATTAAAACTTATTTCTTTCACAAATTTTTAAAATACTTTCATATTTACCAAATTACCCCTAAATATAAAATTTTGAAAAATATAATTTAAAGTATTTAGATAAATAAATAATTAAATTATAATATCAAAAATTATTTTTTCACAAATTTTTAAAATACCTTTGTATTTATCAAAATACCCCTATATATAAAATTTGAAAAACTTAATTTAAATTATTTAGATAAATAAATAATTAAATTATAATATAAAAAATAATGAGGGAAAATAAAAACTAGAGTTTTGATAATGAATGTAATAAAAAATTATATTAAATAAGTGGGGGCATAATTGAAAAAAAAAATATTACACATTATCACCAACTTAGTAATCTGGACAGACACCTATTTTAGGTATAATCACATTACTACTTTATTTAGTAATATTTCACTATTGGTAATCTCACATTACCATCAACATTACCACTACTACAGTAACTAAACATGGTAATCTGAACACGTTAACATCATATTCCCGGTAATATTTTTCACGTTACCGCGAACCAAATGCCTAAGGGATCTTGAGAGTAAGATTACTCTTTCCTGTGAAAAAGCAGGCAATGCATCCAGTCCCGTAGCCTTTTCACAACTTAACAGGCAATAATGGTCAACCAATTTCTTTTATTGTGCCACTCACACAGAGCAACACAGACCTAATAACAAAATAACGGGCCTATAAAATTGAAGTGATTGGACAATTTCCCAAGATGAAAGAAAAAAAAAAAATACATTACCTGTAGCTGCTGATGGCTGCTCTCTGAAATGCCATTAAATTGGTGTTTGTGGCCATGCAGAATAATCAATGTTTTACAATATACACAAAAATAGGCAGGATAAGATGGGTAAGTCACAAGCAACATGGTTCATGCATCCTCAACAACGGAAAAATGCTATAAATTCCTCATTGTTTTAAGAAGACAAAGGAGGGAAATACACATTACTTGCCAATCTTTTGTTACAAACAATATAAAGATTTAAGGGGTAAATCCACTTTCCAGATTACTTGGATGACAGATATTGCCCTTGAATGATATGAAAGAATTCATGTTTCTGAATGATGATCTTAGGCTCAACAAAAGGTGGGAAATATTAGTACCAGTACATTAAAATTAGAATAGCCTCTCACAGGGCATCTCGAGCTGCAATCCTACATGTGATTGCATCAGGGACTGAAGATATCTCTAATTCTTGGATGGAGATTTTATAATGCTGATGAGAGGAAAAGAGGGCCGTCATTTGATAGCAACAAAGAAGTAAACGATATTGATTGTGGGCTTTGGAATCTAAATAGCAAAATACCTTTTTAATCTGAGAGTGATCGGCCCTAGCTTCCAACTCTTCCAAGTCAATCTCTGTTCCTCTGATGAGTTTCTCCACATTTTTCATCTGTCATATAAACTCTTTCGTCAAACAAAACTTTTGGCCAATTTAGTAATTGGCTGAGGCAAAAACACAAATATTAGCAAACATGCGAAGGAGCCTAAATAAACTACTATTCGCACTTTATATGAAACCTAATTATCAATTTACACCTTGGCCTTCCTACTACATATGCGCCTCCATTTATCAATCCATAATATTTTAATCTACATTAAATTGTCTAATGTGAGTTCAAAGGAGCCTGAAATTCACCTTCTGAGTCATACAGTGTATAAATTTGAAATAATGCACAAAGATCTGAATGCAATGATATGAGCAAATAAAGTTTAATAGATTCAGACTTCAATTTGATGCACGAGAAAATTGCATGCAAGAATGTTAATTTATGAACAGCAAAAAGAACATCCATCATTTAATTACACAACTTAATCTAAAAACTGGAAAAGTTATATTTATTTTGTATATTCTCAAGAGGTAATAAAGAAGGAAAAATTCAAGCAAAAAAGAAAAAATTGGAACTGAAAATGCTCTGCAACAGCACCATGTACACTTGACCATTGGAGTAGCTTCCAATCATATTTTCTTTCTCTTTTTTAATATGAAAAAAAAATAAACTGCGATTCATTTAAAGAAAAAAAAAAAGCAATATACAAGCATGGAGAACAGGATTCCCTAAAGGAAAAAGGGCACAAAAAGAAAACATATAGCAATTCAAAAAGGTCGTGCCTGCGAGAAAACCGACATCCCAAAAGTCTCATTTCCAATCATAGTTAAAACGAACTATTGTATTATGATTACACTACACAAAAACTACCAATATCTCAACTGAAGTAAATTCCTCCATAATTTGGAAAAATGACAAAAAGGATTTATGAGCACTAAATGGTTATACCTCGCCATGAGCAGCACTAAAACGAGCTGCAAGAATGTAGGTTGTGTTGTCTGAAATTCCGCATCTTTTCAATGACTCGGTGATCTGGTGTAAAATTTAATCTTGTTGAAAGCAGTGCAATGCACTAAGAATTGATATGTATAAAAAAAAACATGCAACAAAGAACAAAGATCGATGAGCAACATACATGTTTGGATCCTGAGTAATTATAAACAAGCTCTGAATGAAGTGACCGCGTTTTCAGTGACTCCCTTGATTTATCTAAAACTGCTTTATGAGCTGCTGCTAGAATGGGGAAAACATCAGGAATCTGTTCAAATGAGAAGAGAGGTTACAGTGACATTATGTGCCCAGAAAAAAAGAAATACAGAAAAAAAAATTTGTACAAATAATACAACCAAAGAGACGAGGGCTCTATATATGCGACAAGGATTGAAAGCAAGTCATACCAGTGACGCGTTCAGAAGAGCTACTTCTGGCTCCAATTTTCCTTCTTGAATCAAATTCAATAATTCCCTGAAAATCAATGGCAAGTTATGACCTTTAAGGAACAAAACAACTAAATGCATGATATTCACACCTAATCAATTTCTTTTGCGAGAAAAAGAAATATACTGATTGTACCAACACCCACTGCCATGCTTAGATGAGATATGAGTCAATAGCTAAAAAAAATACCAACTTTCCAAAATGTACTAATTTTTCAGCAAATGATATCCAAATTCATGAAAACCTAATGATATTACAAACAATATTTCTCCAACTTCCATCTGCTAAAAGTACAATAATCGGCTCTAATAAATGCCGAAATCCTCTCAATTAGTTCTAAGTTAACATAACAAATCAAAGCATTTCCCACTCATAGTCAATTAAGAAAGGCAAAAAAAAAAAAAAAAAACACCGAATATTAGAAAAACCTAATCCATGGGGCTCCAGAGAAACGGGAAAATGGAAAAAAAAAAAAAAAAAGATGTACAGAGAGGAAGAGAACGAGGCTTACTTGCTATTAGAGACATCGGTGAAGAGGGCAAGCGAGAGGGTACTTCCATTCACGTTGAACTCCTTCATCGGGCGCTAGGGTTGAAGCTCCAGAGACAGAGATGAAGCAGAGCTTTAGCGCGATCGTTGACGGCTGGATGAAGCTGACGAATGCTACCGCACGGGTTACGGATTTGTTCACTAGCTACAGAAGCAAATTAAAGCCCGTTAACCCGGCCCGGCTTAGAGAGAAGCCCAGTGGGCTGAACTCAGGCCTTCAAATATATGCATCTATGCCCCTCTGAAGGTGTATCTATTATACAATACTTTTTTTATTTATTTTTAAAAAATAAGAAAATATATATTAAAATATGAAAAAATAAGTGTTAAAAATAAGTGGTACAAATCTTTAAAATTATAAATAGAGGAAGATTTTTTTTTTTTTTTCTACGCTATATAGTATTAAGTAATATAAAAACAACTTGATAGCATGTAGGATGCCAATTGCCTTTCAGTCTATTGCTACCGGGTTTCTGTGATAACATATTCATTTTGGAGAGCATTCAAAATCCAACCTCAAAAACCACACAAAATAAAAACATAAGTATGATGAGATATTAACTTCACATTTGTACATGTATTTGACTTCCTTTAAATGAGAGGTGCTTGTGGCCAATTTTATATACATAAAAAAAAACCCTCCAAAAATTATGAGCGTGTAAATTAGATACCGGTTTCACTTAATTTGTAAGATTTAAACACCTTATTATTCAACAATGGATCTATACGTTTCATACATATATTAAAAGATTAAAATGTGATATATTAGCTTTATTTATATATGCATATGGAGTGAAACTTCAAAAGGGAAATGAATATTCAATAAGTGTTTAATGTGAATAATATTGATTAAAATTTAAGGTAGATAGCTTAGAAGCGGTTGAGAACCAATAATAATAATAATAATAGAAAAAGGAATAAAGTTAGAAGAAGAGGCATGTGCTTGGATGTAGCAGAAGCAAGTTGCATGCAGTAGTTGGTGGTGTAGCGGAGTATGAGGTCCACAGGGCTAGCCCGACCACCATCCTTTAGGTTTTGTGGACCAGCTTCCGTACGTAAACCACACCATGCATCGCAGCCCACTTGATTCCATCAACTTCCCCATTCTTCTACTTCCTATATATATATATATATCTTTTTTAATTAATTTTTGCACTTCTTATGTTCCTTTGGCTAGTCTTGCTCATGTCACTTCGAGCTTGGAAAATATGTCACATACCAATAATCCGTTTTAACCAAAATAAATAAACAAATCATAAATAAATCATAACTTTATAAAAAAAATAAGATAGAATGACAAACTATAAAATAGATGGAAATATTTTAAAGCAAGGTATATAATACAATAGAATCCCTTGGAATCTAACAATGATGAAGTAGGGTTAAGAGAAGAAAAAAAATATTAAAAATATTAAAAAAGACAGTTGCAGAGGTTGAATCATTGGTCATGGTGATTAGTTTGGGATTAAATGATTTAGTCAAGTAATGTGCTGGTTGCTGAGAGGATGGTCACTAAGGGCAATGGTGAATGAGTAAAAAAAATAAAAAAGGTCAATACTTCATTTGATAATTGGCAATGAAGGTTTCAATTTGAGTCCTTTTCGCATTCAAAACTACAGTTATCCAATAAATTAAGGAACGTATACTTAATCTTAATTATGTTAAGAAAAGTGAAAAAAAAAAAAAACATTTAAAGATGCGTCTAATTTTGTTTCAACCAAATATTCTAACAGATAAATCATGTAAAAATTTCTATTTCTTCAAAAAAAAAATTCTTTAAATTAAAATTACATAATCAAACAAACATTTCCTACGATTTTAGCAAACTTAACCAAAATAATGTCAAATGCATAAGACAAGTGGGTAGTTGAAAGAGAGATGGTTGATATTATCCTTTGTTATGTAAAATAACATATAATTTTTTTTTAAAGGTGGATAAATCACATCAATTAAAAGAAAAGAAACAAACAACAGAGACTACGCCAGAGCCAGCATAGTAGAACAACAACAAACACGAACCACTAGATGTGGTAGAAAAAACAAAAATGAGAAATACACCTCCTCAAGCCAAAAAATTCTAATTCTAATTCATTAAAATGTGTTTTTTAAAAGAAAAAAAAAACTTATCTTTTATCACGCTGAAACATAAATAATATATATATTTATTATATATATAACAAAAAACAATGAGTATTTACTTTGTCGTTTCCTATATATCATCATAACTAAATGCACAAATTACATATAATTTAGAATCCAACTCAGCCTTATATTTATTCTTTGTTCCTATTTTTTGTTTTGATGCAAGTCACGATTGTAAGCGAGCCAAAAGAATTGCTGATGTTGAGCTCGGTGGAGCCTAATATCATCAAACCACAAAATCTCACTGATAACTTAATATATTCTCTTTTATTAATTCTCTATATATACACACCAAAGATGACTTCAAAAATCAAATATAAAGATTATAAACTAAATATTCAATATTTTCACGTTCGTCCATCCAACATATTATATTTTATTCTTTCGCGCTCTTTACGCTATATATAACTATTTGTCCATTTTCCTTGATTAGACTTGCATTTTTGTCCATCAATCTAATATAAAAATAATAAATAATAAAAAAAAAAACCAATCTTTAATAGTGATAAAACGGATAACACAAGTTACAAGCAACATATCATGCTCTTACTTTTTATTATTATTATTATTATTAATTTTTTTAGTGAATCTAATTTAACCACAACCCATACCCATGGAGTCAAGTATCAAGAATAAAAGCACATGGTACTATGCTATCAACACACATATAAATGTATATATATATCTATATTAAATTGAATAGAAATAGAAATAGAAATAATAATTGATTTTAATATCTTTAGAATTAAAGAGGAGAGAAAGAAAGATAAGGTGAAAGAGATGGTAGGAAAGAAGAAGGTGGGTGTGAAGGGGATGAGAACGTTGGCGTGGAGAGGTTGGACTCAAGCGAACCATGTAGCCAACCAAGTCTCTTTCTTAGTTTTCATGGCACGTGAAGGACCATGCCCTTTGTCTTCCCTTTTTCCACTCACCGCTACTACTACTGATTAATTGATATATTGGATTCATTCCTTTGTAACTACACCTTTAATATTATTTTTATTGTTATTTTTCCTCCTTTTTTCATAATGGCATATTGGCATGGCAAGAAAACACAGAAGATAGGACAAACCCAATAGGCCGCCTCTCAATAATACTAGTCTTATCAATATACCATTGTTTATCATTTGCTTTCTTACTTGTTTATGTGCATCATTGCATGATTGGCATGTATCATGCTTAATGTTTTGATGTTTTATTATAGTTAAGTTGTATTTCATATTTGTTGAAAGTATCAAAATATTTTCAATTGAGTTAAATTCATTAACATGTATAAACATTGATACATTCGATTTTTTAAAAATAAATAGATAAATCACTTTCATTAAAAACAAGGAGTTAGGAAGATAAGAGAGATTCTAAGAAACACAATAAAAAACTTACAAAAAGCTGAAAAAAAGGGCAAAACATAAAGATAATAGTGTTGATATAAAAGGTCCATTGATAGACATGGGTGATTATAATGAAAGACTAAGAAACAACAACTTTGAGCAATACTAAGTGGAGATTCCATCAAGGGTCATTGAACTAAAATGCCTTCAAAATTAAGTGAATCCTAAATTGTTTATCAACTTTTCAAGAATGCTTATCCTACTTTTGTATGACTCTAAAAACTCTAAGTTTTTTTTTTTTTAACAATGATGATTGAATTCTACAATTTAACTTTCTTTGCTTTAACTTGTTATTTTTTTAAAGAAGTAATTGCTTACATTTTATTTTTTTATATTACTAAGCCATGTGACAATACCCATCCATTTGTATGTATTAGTCCTTTGTTTGTTTTTATAAAGAATGGCAAAGAAATTGTTTTGTCCTATTATTTATTAAAAATTTTAAATTAAATTAAAAATTTTAAGTTTAATGGCTCTGAAAAATAATCTGCTTTTGAACGCAAATAATTGAAAAGCCCTGAGGCACGTTTTTAGAAAAGGAAAAAAAAATCAAGCCCTCAAAGATGATTGGCAACAATTAAAAGGAAAATTTTAAAAAATATATTTAGATACAATATATATATATATATATATATATATGAGTTTGCTTAGAAACACAAGCTTCGTTGGAGGTGCAATCACCGACTTTAGTTGATGTATCACTTTGATATCTATGTCTATGGTTTGTCCAAATTCAATAGATATTTGCACATCTCCTTCATTCCCTCCCCCATGTGGTCCTCTCACCAAATGGGTTCCTCGATGTCCAATTGCTCTGTTATTTCCAATCTTAGTTTCCAAAACATTGCAAGACTTTAATAATTCAAATGGTAGAAAATTCCACACCAATTAAAATCAATAGCATATAAAACATATGATCTTTCTTGACAAATTAATTTTCCATATATGCATAACAATACTCTCTTCTTTCTGTTGTTATTTTAATTCTATTGTATTTTGGTTTTCTAATCAAGTTTCATTGGATTATGTTACTTGAATTATGATGACATGAAGTTCTCTATTAATTCAGATAAGATATATATATTTTTCCTTTCTTTCTTTCAATGCAAACACGCTAATAATTAACTTCTGGAGATATAATTAACTTCTGGAGATGCAAACACGCTAATAATTAATTTGGTCAACCATTGGATAATCCAATGGTATGACACCAAAATATAAAAAGAAGAGGTTATAAGTTTAAATCCGTCCCCTGGTAATACTGTTATCCGTACTGTTCACACGCTATTCATGTATTGTTCACCCCAGCTTCAGTATTGTTTTATGTACTATTCATATAACGTACATCCAAGTCCAGTACTATTATTAAATCCCTTGAGTGGGGGCATTTGTCGTCTATTAATAAAAAAAAATAATACATTAATTTGCATGTACCAAATAGGTCCACATACAAATTAGTGATGCAAATGATCTCAAATGTTGCAGTCCAAATTAACAAGTCATTGTTCCATCACAACTTGATGAAGATCAGAAATAAAAATTCAAAGATAACAATTTGATGCTCAACCTCAGCCGTCATTTTGATTTCCTTATTTTCAAATACCAGGCAATTGGAGTCTGTCCAATTCCCAGAATATATTTTTTTTAATTTTCTTTTTAAAGTAAAAAAATTTAATCAAGTTTAGCATGCAGGCTGCTGCTGGCAACTTGTTGGAGATTGTGACTTTTTTGGCCCTTTTCTTTACCTCATCTCCAAAGACTCCAACCATGACCGTCCATTCTCCTTGATATTTTTCCTTCTCATTAAACCAACTAATTAGATTTAATTTTGTATTATAACAAATTTAATATTAATTAAAGTAACTAGTAATCATGGGTTTGTAACTGGTAATAGATATCACGGGAAAAGAAGATGAGAGAGGTGTCCACCACCTCACCTTGCTCATCACCTCTGAAACACTGCCCAACGTACACGTGTCAATATCTTAGATCTCTCACTAATTTTCCTGTGTATACTAGTCGTTCGTTCCTTTTCTTCCCAAGATAATTTCATTGTTCTAGATTTTTTTTTTCCTTCTTTATTTATATATTATATAAAAAATATAAAAAAGTAGATATATATATAAGAAGGAGAAAGAGAAGCTTTAGTTTTCGAAGAAGAAGTAGTAGGAAATTATTTTCGAAATGAGTTCCTCTATTTAAAAAAAAAAAAAATTAATTTATACATATATTTGTGTTTCTGATTTTGGGGATCTCTGAATATACTTGGGAGGATTTAGTTCCACGGAAATCCAAGACTTTGGGGGTGGATTCTGTGTTTTTTTAATGGTTAGATCGGTGGTGGTGGAAGTGGTGGAAGTGGTCGAGTGTTTCTTGGGCGAAACTCTAGAGTTTCTCACTTCCCAGATCACGAGCTTTGCGGGAGTTTGACCCTTCTTTTTCTCTTTTCCCTTTTCATTTTCCAATTTGTTAGCCTTTTCCCGGAAGTCCACTTCCTCTTTCTTGCTTCTTCTTCTTCTTCTTCTTCTTCTTCTTCGTTGGCAAATGGGTGTCAAGGTTGTTCAAGCTGCGTGCTTGCAGTCCTTTATTATCCCTCGGGCGGTGTCGTCCACGCGAGCCCTCTCCGGCTCCTGCGCTTTAGCCTACCATCTCATGCTCCGGCCGGACCACTACGGCGCCGGAGCCTTGTTGTGTAGTCGCCGGAGAAGGAGGAGAAAGGAACATGGTCTCCCGAGAGCTTTCAGCGCGAGCTTGGACACTGCCTCGCCGGATGACGATGATGGTGAGGAGGAGGTCTTCATCCGAAGACTCCAAGAACTCACTCCAGAGATCAAGCTCATTGACAATGGAAATGAACAAGAGGACGAGGTTTCTCAGTGGTTAGGCATTCAGCCGGAGCCACCCGACTGGCCGGAGCGCGACCAGATAGTCCCAGCCAACGTAGAACTGAATGCGAACAGTGTGGGACTTCCACGCTCACTACGAATCATAGAGGGAAAGAAGTGGGAGGAGGAGTTCATGGACGCCAGTGAATCAGCGTGTTCTTCGGTGAAGAAGGCCTTCTCGTCAATGGTGTTCATTGTTCACGAGCTCCAGAGCTACGCGCTCCAGATGCGGCAGCTTCTCTCGTACCAAGACCTGGAACGGATCCTGGATCGTGTTCGGCGAGAGATGCACGCCTCCTTCGTCTGGCTCTTCCAGAAAGTCTTCTCTTGTACCCCAACTCTCATGCTCTCCCTAATGATCCTCCTCGCAAACTACAGTGTTTACTCCATGGGACACAACACGGCCATCGCCGCCACTCCTCAAACCTGTACTTCTACCACTCTCTCGGCCAGCCATCACCATTTGCAGGAGCAGCAGCAGCAGCAGCAGCAGCAGCAGAAGCAAAGACCTGGTTTTGAATCAACCTCTACTATCAAAATAACAACTTTTTCTGCCGGGAAGACAGCCTCAGTCGGCGGCGGCGGTGGTGGCGGAGGAAAAGTCAGACCAGTGGCTGGCGCCACTGATGACGGCCGACCGGATGGTAGCCCATTGTCTTCCTCAATCTACAACCCAAGGAGTTCCACTACAGCTTCAACTCCAGAGCAATTGGTTGTAGAGGAGGTGGAGGTGGAGGATGAGCAGGTAGTGTGGAACAGAGTGGTTGAAGAGGCATCAAGAATGCAAGCGAGTTTGAGAGATGCGACACTCATGGACGCTGATTTATTGCAAAGCTTGGTCTCTCCTGTGACTGTGGAGCTTGAGCCAGACGACCATTCGAACCATTTCCAAGCCGAGCTTATGTACCAGAAAGCTCTTTCTCATGACCCTGAGAACACTCTTTTCCTCTGCAACTTTGCTCAATTCCTCTACCTTGTTCTCCAAGACCATGATAGGTACTAAACCAACCATGGTTCACTTTAAAATTTTTATTTTAACTTGTAGTTTTGGTTTTAAAAATCTTGCATTTGTTGATGCAGAGCTGAGTATTACTTCAAACGAGCAGTGAAAGTCCAACCAGCAGATGCAGAGGCGTTGGATAAATACGCAAGTTTCTTGTGGTTAGTGCGCAAGGATTTAACTGCTGCTGAAGAGACTTATTTGGAAGCCATTGCTGCTGATCCTGGGAATCCATTATATGCATCTCATTACGCTCATTTTTTATGGAACACTGGGGGTGAAGACACTTGCTATCCACTTGATGATTCTTGAGCTTTAAATTTTCCCTTTTTTTTTTGTTAATGGTTTTGTTCTGCTTTGAATTACTGAGATGTGATCTCGAGCGAATTGGCCGGGGGATTCCAGTAACAACAACCTCATGGAAACAAACTCTTTGTAAGTAAAAAGCTTGAAATAATAGGAAAGTTCACCCTTTTCCTTCCCCTTTTTCCTTTTCTTCAAGTTTTGTTCTGTTCTCTTTGTATATATAAATTATAATGTTGCTCTGAAACTTGCAAGGGGTTCCTCCCCCTGTTCAAGAAATGTACTTCTGGAATCCTTCTGGTACTTTTTTTATTTATGAAAATAGAGGTTGAGTTTAAATTGGCTTCTTCTATGCTTTCTTGCTTTCTTGCTTTCTAGTATTGGCACATTAATTTTGATTGGTTGGGAAACTGAGACCATGACAATTTAGAGCTGTACCATTTTAAATCACAATCATGGCCTTGTGACTAGCCCTTGCTTCCTCAGCTGCTCTGATGCAGACTTGCCTTTTAAACTCTGCTTCTGATCAAAACCATCATGCTTGACTAGCCCCTTCATGATTGTATTGTTAATGTGATTATGTTAATGAGAAGAGCTAAACATAAAGCAGAATTACATGAAGATAATGAATTTGGAGACTGGTAAGTGATTGCCATCAT
This sequence comes from Dioscorea alata, assembly GCA_020875875.1. Classification (NCBI taxonomy): domain Eukaryota; kingdom Viridiplantae; phylum Streptophyta; class Magnoliopsida; order Dioscoreales; family Dioscoreaceae; genus Dioscorea; species Dioscorea alata. The sequence goes on from CM037019.1 coordinate 20,435,123, forward strand.
ATTTATCTGACAGAAAGAAAATAACCACAAGAAGAAGGAGAAGAAGAACTTTGTTTTGATAAAACAAGTTGATGCATTGTGACAGGTGTGGGCTCTGTGAGTCCTTTGTTCCTAAGTCCTAAACCATGTGAGTTTGTCCATGCCCTTTAAAGTCTAGCACACTCATGCTTGTACTGGTTCTGATTCTTTTTCATGGACTGATATAAAACAATCAAAAACCAAACAATTAATGAAACCAGTCCAATCAATCCCTGTGCATGAGAATAAGTAGAGGGTTGTCCACTTGTCCTTGCACCTGCATGAAAATTTGGAAATACAAGCAAGCACTGCTGTTTAGTGTTTAGGTTTCAGATCTATGCTTAAACTTCAATTAATATGTCCTTCATCTTGAATATTATATCATTGTAAATAGTAAACATACTAGTTACTAGATTAATAAGAAAATAGTCTTGTTGATCAAAATGACTATATAAATTGAAATGAAGGAGGTCCAAGAGGACAAATAATATTGTGTGATGTCTATCAAATTCATTAATGAAGATTAAAACACAAAGAAGAATTAATGTAGGAATATCAAAGTTTGGTATCATTAGAAAACAAATAAAATTAAAGATAGTTAATTTGTCGCGGCGCAATTAAATTGAGCATATATATAAGCAAGTGCTCGTGGTTATGGTATCCCTCACGTTCATATGTACAAAGTTCATTTAATTATAATAAGAATCTCATTGTTGGCGTCGTATATAAAAATTGCAATCTTCAAAAGGCATGGTTGTCCATGCAAGGACTATAAAAGCGGTGAACCTTGTTCCCCATCAACAAACACACATGGCACAGGGACTCATATTATTCCAGGTCTACCATGCATGCTAGCTAGCTTAGAAGAATCACCAAACATTAGCTCTTGATTTTCACAATGAAATTTATTGCAATTAACCCCAAATTATCTCCTCTTTACTTGAATCAAAGAAAAAAAAACAGGCGATGTCTGCGATGGTTATTACAGTTTCCTTGGTCCCTTGCACAAACCATCATGGTCCCTGCTCACAAGAGCAATTGCTTGGTAAATTTGGTTTGAGGGGAATGAATGCAATTTGAATTCTTTAACACTCTTATTATCTTTCTTGATTATAAAAAATTAGTGGTATATTTCTGTTTTGGGTGCTCTTATACTCAAAAGGCAGAAGTTAGAGGATCTATTTGCTTTGGTTAGGAGTATCTAGTATTTAAAACCTTTCATGTGTGGTGAGCTCAACCTTGGTGACGGATCCTGATGCTGCCATCGGCTAGCATTTTGTCTATTCTTATCAGATGTACCATGGGAGGGGATCATCGATCCCTATGTCTATAGGTTTATTTCTCTTTCTTATTTTTTTTTTTTTTTTTGCATCCATCTCCAGTAGACTTTATTTTGTGTCTCCTATTATTATTTTACAGTTACTATCCTTCAATTTTTTGTATTGTAGTTTCAATTTATAATAAATTTATCTTTTATTTATTATATATATATATATATATATAGAGAGAGAGAGAGAGAGAAAGAGATCAAGAAGCATCCGAAATTAAACTAACAAAGAAACAGTAAAGACAACTTTATATATATCTTATTATAATTTGTAGGTAAGTTCGGTTTGCCCAACCTGATCTGATCAAATTTAGTTATAATTTTTTTTTATATAAAAATGGATTAACCACAATTGCATTAAGACAGAAGAGAGTATAGGTAAAAAAAAAATAACAAAAGAAATACAGAGACTCCATTAGGCGTGAAACAAAAGAGTACAAAACAAAAGGCCACTAGCAGGAGAGAGAGACTCCCCCTAGTTATTGTTAACTTAAACCCTAATTACATAGTGAATTACCTTCTTTTGATACACATCTCTTTTGGTGCTTCTTAGACTAGTTACAGGAGAGTATATATGAATTGGTCTAGTGACTCACTTCTTTAAAAAGTCTTTCTGGTTTTAAGACATGTTTCAAACCCGGAAGTGATTTAATTATCCTCATTTTAACCCATTTTAAAATTTCCCGTTCATATATATTAGTTGGGTGCAATGGCACTCTTAGATCTTATGGATCACTAGGATTGCTTTTTTACTTCACCGTTGCATTCATTTTCATGCATGCATATGCTCTTCTCTATTTTATTGTCTTTTACGTAACGTCGTAAGTCTTTAATAATCATCACATTATCTTTCCTATCCTACATTTCATCTTTAGATGAACTACAAATTATGATACCAAATTCAACCTTATTATTTTATTTCTTTAGGGTAACTTATTATCTAAGTCGATCTCTTAACTAATTATTGTCTGATCAAGATGTTTTCTTTTAAACTATTTCATTATTAATCTTATCTGCATTAACATGCCTTGAAAATTATGTATTATTGCTTTGATTGAAAATCATGTATATATTGTTGCTTTGATTCAAGCAACCTCATTACTGAATAAATTAAGTTAACAGTCACATTTGCTTGTAATGAAGATTTAATACATTGTTTTTTTGGATAAGATAGTAATAATTTTAACAGGAAGTAGTTTTTTAATTGAAGTTGATCCATGACTAATAATAAATTATCATATCAAAGTATAGAACAAGTGATTTGTGGTAGAAACTAACTGATCTCATACATTAGTTAATTAAAAAGGTGACGGTGGCATATCAAACTCATAATTGGAAAACATAAAATGACATGAAAGATTTTTTATTTTAATTTTAAATATTTATTTGCGCTTAAACAATGTTAACTATTTTAGAATTTATAATTTTCATATTCATATTAAGAAATGAAGATAAGACAAAACGTTTTTTTTTTTTTTTTTTTTGAAAAAAAGGGGGGCTTTTAAGGGTATGACTAAAAATAGGTTTGCATCAGAGATTATCACAAATCCACAAGCCAGATGGCAAGATGATATGGCATCAAGCCTTGTCTTCCTTTCCTTTTTCTACAAGAGGGAGTTGAGGGGTTACAAGGTGCTGGCCAATCCTAGCCGTTGGATGGTTGCTTGATCAACGGTTCAAAATTTAAAGCTCATTAATAGAGCTTCAATGATAACAATAAGAGAGGAGCTAATCAGGCCTTCTCCTCCTCCTTCACTCATAACTGTTGCCTCTTCTCTTCCTTCTTTCACCCCTATCCTTCTTCACCATTTCCATCTTCTCTCCCTCCCTCCCTCTCTCTCCTTCTCTATCTATCTATCAATCTATCTATCTATCTATCTCTCCATATATCTCTCTATCTTTATCTCTTTTCTCAGGGCTCTCTATCCATCTCTCTCCTTCTCTAAATATGGAAGGAGGAGCTGGGGTTGGAAGGCAACTTTTGGAAAAGGTTGGTGCAGCTTTCCATAGGCCAGGATCATCACTGACTCCATTGGAAAGGTTCTTATCCTCTTCAAATGGAGGAGGAGCAGGAGGAGATCATCCATCAGGAAAGAGAGCTGCAAATGCTAACCATGAGAAACAGGTTATTTATGTTGGAGACGATGGGAGTAAGTTTCCTTCCTGTGCTTCCTTTGCTGCAATGGATGTTCATCCAAGTGGATCTCTCTTGGATGAAGCTAGTTTCTGTGATGAGTTTCTTGTTGATGAAGATGTTGGGTTTGGTGAGCTTGATGCTGTGCTTGTTGATGGAGGTGGAGACAATGGAAATGCAAATGAAGAAGACAAAAGCCAAAGTGGAAAGGGAGTTCATGGCAACCCATCCTCATCTTCTAACACTAGTCATGGTGCTACAAATGTTGTTAAGGGGCAGTGGACGGCGGAAGAAGACAGGTAGGAGAAACACACATACACTGAGACACACAAGAGAATAACTTTTCTCATTTTTATTAATTTTCAGTCCCTTGATTGATTCTTTATAAGCTTGTTTGTTGGTGCAGTTTATTGCGTAAATTGGTGAAGCAACATGGTGTGAGGAAATGGTCTCACATTGCAAAGAAGCTGGTTGGCAGGATTGGGAAACAGTGCAGGGAAAGATGGCATAACCATCTTCGCCCTGACATCAAGGTTTCTCTTTCTACTTTCATCTTTCATCTTTTTTTGTGTTCATCTTCTAATGCTACTGCAACATAACATGAACAATAAGTTTTTACGTGTGGGTGCGTGTGTGTTTGTGTGTGTGTGTGTGTGTGTGTGTGTGTGTTGTTTTATATATATACATATATAATGTAGAAGGAGACATGGAATGAAGAAGAAGAGAGGTTGCTGGTTGAAGCACATAAGAAGGTAGGAAACAGATGGGCTGAAATAGCAAAGCATATCCCTGGAAGAACAGAAAACTCCATAAAGAACCACTGGAATGCAACCAAAAGAAGGCAGAATTCCAAGAGGAAGTGCAAGAAGAAGGCTGCCGAAGGAGAGAGACCTCGTCCTTTAATCCTACAAGAATACATCAAAGCCAAGACCGCAGAGGAACATAAATCCACCACCGTCACCACCACCACCACCATCCTTCCTTCAAACCAACTCCACTTTGTACTCCAACAGGCACCAGAATCTATGCCCATGTCTGTTCATGGCTCCTCTAGCTCAACCACAACCCTCGGAGAAGATGCCATGCTCTACAACTATGGAGGGTTTGAAGGATTTCAAGTTGGTTCCCAAATGATGCAAGAGCCATGGATGATTGATTCATTACAAGTTCCAAGCTTTGAAGATGATCATGATTATCAAAAGTTCATGTGGATGAATGAGAGCACATTCAAGACTCCTGATCCTGATAATGTTATTGCTGAAGCAAATGCTAATGCTAATGCTACTAATGCTTTGGTCCTACCAAATGCTTCTTCTCAACATGGCCTTACTAATAACACTGGAAGCACTAGTACTATTACTACTGCTGCTACTACAACAACTACTACAACTACTGGTAGTGGCTATTTGTTATCAGATATCTACATCTCAAGTCTTCTAGAAGGAGGATCACACTGGCCTTCTTTTAATACCTTCGAGAACATAACTTGTCCAGAGATCCATGAAGATGTGAGCTTCTCGAATTCAAAGAAGGATATGGATTTGATTGAGATGATCACTGCTAAATTCTCTCACCCTCAGAAAAGTGGCACTGGTTAATTAGCAGCTAGCATTGCTTCTTTTTTTTTTTTTAATAATAGAGTCAAGCATGATTTCTTCTTCTTCTTCTTCAAAAAAAAAAAAAAAAAAAAGAAAGAAAGAAAAATATAGAGTCAAGCATGTAGGAGGTCCAAGTCTTATGGCTTTTTAATATTTATCTCAAATTTGTGTGTTGTAAAGAATATAGCTATCTAGTATTTTAAATCAATTGTTGTTTGGTTTTCAGTGAAAGGTCATGTACTTTGTTCTCTTTATAAATATATTATGATTTTGCGCAAAGGATGTGACAAAGACCGTTAGAACTTCCGTATTGTCTTAAAGCGGAACGATAACAGGACTACGTGATTTGCATGAGAGCTTGTGAACGACCAACCAAAACTCTACACGTCGTCATTCGAATCTTCGATCTTAACTCCTTCATTAAATTAAAAATAATAATAATAATAAATGGCCATTAGAAAGAGAACTTAAAGATGTTAATTACTCGATTAATTGAGGAGGTCATGCAGTTATATACCAATATATTCAATATTCCAATTTGTTTAATTACTACATTGAATTGAATGGCAATTCTAGTATTGAAGTTAAGCAATTCTAGTATTGAAGTTCATACGAGTTAATTACGCCACCAGCATTAAGGGAAGCAATAAAGTCATGACCAACAAATAAATATATAGGTTTGAAAAAAATTCATATACTCATAGCATTGCTTAAACACAAATTAACTTCAATGGTTATTAATTTGGCTCCATAAAAATATGGTGCAACTTATACATCTTATTTGAATTTTTGCAAACCCTAAGATAATCCTGCCTGGGCAAAACATATGTATGCAGGGTATAGTAGGACTGTATATATATATGTATATGTATAAGCTCTTCTTTCTTTAATATATGAGGGAGGGATGACGAATTCAAAAGAATACCCAAGAAATATGAACTGCAAAACTAGTTTGATAACTTAGCCATCACACCGCTCTGCTTCTGTTCGGAGAACGGCAAATAGCTAGAGTATTGAACAGCAGTGTGATCAACTCCTGATGAGCAGTGTTCATTCACATAGTTAAAAACTGATTTACATTATCAGCTTTTCCTGCTAGCTTCACAAGTTCTCAGGACATTTTGGCCTTAGCGAAGAATACACCAGCAAATAAACCTGGTAAATATCCAGCAGAGGAGAATTTGCTTAGGAAATTAAGTTGATGTGATGAAAATATAAATTAAGCAGGTAAAGATGCAAATTGGAGGTGCTTTACCGAACAGTATACTAAACAAGTTTGGCAAGCTCACAGGGACCTTGAAGAGCAAAATACCACAGATTGATATCGGAATCTTGTTTAATGATCCCACCAAACTGCAAAGACAACATAAGTCATTTGGCAAACGAAGTAACACGCAGCGACAGAAAACAAACAACTGGAGGAAATGAGGAACCATTGATTTTTTTTTCGCATTAATGTAAGGAAAATTTGTTTCAGAGTGTTAAGAATTGTAAGTTCGCTAGCAGGTTTATAGTTAAGCAAGAATAAATTAAAGCGATGGAATAAACATCTTCATACTTTCACACATTCCTCTTGGTGATGGCATACTAGTGTCTGCATATAGCAAGCATAAATTCCATGGGATTATACAGGGACTGCCTAGACATAGACAAGAAAAGCTTCCTCCATAATCAGTGGACGTGTAATTAAAGATTGCACACCCTTTACTTTACCTGTAAGTGGTGGGGCTTGTTTGGTTTAGAAACCACAATGATGTAAAACTAATGGCCAGTCCAAGCAATCCACTTACTGTAGCAGCAACCCAAAACATAGGTAGCCGGATAACGTCTCTGCAAAAATGAACACCAGTAGAAACGTGAGAAACAGATTACAAGAGTAAATGGAAAAGATAGGTGATGTGTAAGATCAAGTATTTATGATCCTTGCAAGTGAAAAGCATGCGTCATCCAAATCCAATAGAAACCAAAAGAGCTAATCAGTAGAACACGTGTCCTACAACAAATGAGTAGAAAACCAAACGTAGGCCAAAATACCTGTTAGAAATAGGACATTCACCAGTTTCCTAAATAGCTGAGGTGGCTACAGAATGCGCACAATAAATAAAAATTTAATATTTGAGTGAGTCCTTACGACTTATAGACATATCTCCATTCATCTGAGAGAATGATCAAGACTATGGCAAATGGTACAGAGAGTGAATTGTTCAGTAGCACCATTGAAACTTCATTCAATGAACCGGACTTGGTTGACTGCTTCGCTGTGTCCATGACTTTTCGGAGTGTCAGCTGTCATCACAAAAATGCTTGAGATTGGTTGATGTTAACATAGAAAGACAAAAGAACAACTTGCAGGCTGTAAAAAGTAAAAACATGAAATGAACAGGGTAACAAATGAACTCAAGAGGTATCTCGTACACAAATATTCAATATTTTAAACGGTCGAGATTCACTGCCTTTAGCAAGTCAGGCTTGAGATGGGCGTGCAAGCGCGCAAACACACACACACAACAGAGCTACATGAACTAGTTGACTTGCTAGAAAGAATAGCAAAGTACAAACCAAAATAAATGTGCCTGATGTACTCACTGAATAGCTAGCTGTAAGAACGCAGTTCATAATTTGCCATGTGTAACCAATCGCATCAAAGGATAGATCTGTAATGCCGCCACTAACAGCTGATACGATCTGGAAAAACATAGAACCTGTCAGAACTTGATCGATGCTACATCAACTTGATCTGATAGGTAGTTGGCATTCTCTAGACAGCAGCATAAAAAAGGCGAAACCAGAACTGTTTTATCAGGTCAAGCCTCCTGTGTTGAGGCTGTAGAATGATCAGAGAATACTGAAACACAAATATGCAGTTGATCTACTCTGTAAAACAGGAATGTCAAACTGCAAGAAGAATGACACTCCCATGAATTCGAATGAGAAGCTACATCCTGACACAAAATATTACTATCCCAGTATAGCAATACTGACACCTAAAAAGGTGTGTTCCAGCATCATCATAGAAGTAAAAAAAAACCATATCAGTAAATTCATACGAAATGCATCTCCGCTGAAGTAAAGGTTCAGAACTGTTGAAGCTCATTGAAGCTTGCTCCTAGGCGGGGTGATCATGGTGCAGAGGAGAAGCAAAGTACTGCAGCTGGGTCAACTATTGCATGGAGTATGGATGGTGTTTCTTTACAACTGTATGCATGGAAGTGCATTAAAGCCAGGGCGTGCTGTGCACGTTTTGGTTGTAAGAGGTCATGATTTACATGCTTTGGAACTAGTTATCTTTTATAACTGATGTTTCAATATTTTTGAACTATGTGTTTTGTAAGACTGTAAGGCTTAGAGAGGATGATCTCTGAGAATGAAAGCAAAACTTTTCTTTTATTTGAAATCCCTAGATCATTACCACAATTAGAACCTCAAGAAAAATTCTGGAAACATTCCGGATTTCAATTCTTATAATCTACAACATGTCTAAACCAAATGCAAAATCCAACATTCAGCACCAATATTTCTTTTCATAAAAAATTGCTTGCAAGACCCTACTAATATACCTTGACTAAAATCAACCTTTTCTTCATATACATTTAAACATGCTATAAAAGATATAGAAGCCAACTACCTTACAATAGGAGAGTGGTACTTAGAACCATCCTGAGTCAAAGGTTTGACTCGGGTTCAAATCTCTTCCAACTCAAATTTTTAGAGTTCATATCTTGTCTACATTTATCAAAATAATAAAAAAAAAACAAATTTCTTTACAGACATAGCTTAATTGATTCATGTACCACAACCAAGAAGAAAGAGCATACCATTAGAAAAAGAGCAACCCAAACTTTTCCACTCTGGCGCTTCTTGAAAAGATAGATTTCACCAAAGGCGGTTAACATATTTGTCATGTTCTTTAATATTGTCACCATTGCAACATTTATGTGCTTCAAGCTGAAAAGTTTTAGGAACAGAAGAAAAAGGAAGGATGAAAGAACAAACCAAGGGGGCAAAAAAGTATCATTTGCACAGAACAATAGCAATACATTGCTTGAAATTTCTCCTCCCAACCAACTAAACATTCACATTGAAGATTAGAATCTATGTTAAAAGATACACCCATACCTATACATTCCCGTCACCAGCATGCCAACAAATATAAGATTCACAGGAATCCAAACTCGGACCAGCTTCCATGTCAGCTTTTCCGTGGAGACTGCTCCAAGGAACTCCAGTGCTAGAACGATCATGACACTTACAAAATTCTGCATTATTAACCACCATCAGAAGATAAGCAACAAACTTAATGGATGCAATGAATGTTATTCAATTTGCTACCCCAAGAAACCAAGTTTAGATACAGTATCTATCTATGCCTGCATCTGAGGAGAGTAGTTAATTGAATTTTTTTCTTTCCACCCTCATTGGAATACATCAATATATTTGAAAATCAAATCGCCACAAGTTATGTTTATCAAAATTCAGTGTGAGAAATTAGGTCGTGATAGTGGCAATCTACCCAAGACATAAACGTGCACAGTGTGCCGTGATGAATATCATTACCTGGTAGAGCATCAGTGATACTCCTGCATCAAAACCATAGCCAGACAGAACAAGTTTATTCAGCAAGATCATGCTACAGGAAGAAATGCAGTACGCTAATCCAGAGAAAAGGGGTCCAGATTTTGTTTTACTTCCATTGTGAAGCTTTCCATTTTCATCAGTGGCATCACTGGTTCTTGTTTGGGGTTCATGCAATATCCTGCACAAGTATAGGGTGCAAAACTTAGTTTGATTTGACAAAAGAATGAATATTTGTCTAAACTGGCAATTAGACTCACACAATTACTTTCAGAAAAATACAATGCATATAATTGCCATTTGGTTGTTTGAGCAATCTGTCAACTTGTAAACAGACACATAACCACATTAACATTAGCTCAAATTTACAATTCACTTGTGAACATTCCTCAAGTTGTTGTTGTTGGACAGTATTCCATCCACCCTTACTGATCAAAAACCTTGGCAATTAAATGAGCCTTGCTTGTTTCATGGTTAAAAATACAAAAAAGTCATTATTTAAAAAAAAAAAAAAACACTACAACACCGTGATAGCATGAAGCTGGAACTTTAGAGGAACCACGAGCAGTAATAACCTGTTATCAGTGGCTCTTCTTGCCAGATTTTCAGCAATGTTGGAAATCGACTTGTTTCCTTCTTTCAGAAATCTATGAAGAATCTTATAGAACGTGCTACTTCGCTTAATGAAAAATTGAGCTTCATTTTGATCCCTGGAGTTTAGTTCCTCAATATCAAAAAAAGGATTGAATTTGATATTAGAATTCATGACAATTCACCTGCAAGGCAAAAAAAAAAAAACCTAGATTTAGATTAATTCAAATAAAAATAAGAAATCTGCTGCAATCAAGCAAGACACAGACGTTCGCTAGTTCAATCCAAAAATAAGTAAATAAACAAAAAAAAACTTCTAAAAGATTACCCTTGCGCCGATTTCCTCGCAAACAACGAACTGAGAGCGAAGCAGACGATAAATAACCGATTGATTCAAATAAAGAGATTGGCTGGAAATGAGTTGACGAAGCAAAGAGATGCGATTCCAGAGCACTCAAAGGGGAACAAGGACGAGTAGAAAAGGAGCAAAGCGGGAAAAAGATGGATGGAAACTTTTCAACTCTCTGAACCCGAGACGCCACGACATCAGAAGGACATAGAGGGCCGTGATTCCAGGGGTAACCACGCTTCCAGCGAAGTCGACGGAGCTATTCCCGAGACGCGGAAATGAGAAAAAAAGAAACATTTTGGAGCAGTAGGACGGAATGCTGACGAGGTTTTCGACAAAATGCCCCAACCACGAAGCATGGAAAGAGCGAGAGATGCGCGAGAGACGCGGGAAGCTCGAGCTTGACGGTGATACTGTCGCGAGAATCCCATTTATTACTGAATTCTAATAATAACTGTTTTATAAAACCAGAGATTTAATTTGTTTTTTTTTTAATTAGATTTAAAACTAAAATGCCCTTGGAATTTTATATATTTAAATAAATAAATAAATAAATAAATATATATATAATTGATTAATTAAAAAAATCAGTTATTTTATCTTGATTTAAACATTTATCATCTTTTGTTTTTATATTATTAAGATACAGACATTATAAAGATTTTTTTTCATATTTAATTTAAATTTGAAAAAATTATCTTCTATTGAATCAAGAGATAAATAATTTTTTTTATTTCTTTTTCGTTTAACCCCTTGAGTGATTGGAAATTCATAATGGATGTCTTTTAATCTTTTGAAACTATTATTTACTGTGTAATAAAATATCAAATTAAAAATGATGTGTATATGTATATATTGCAGGGCCGCCCAGATAGTGCTAGCTTTTGACGGTGGACAAATATTTTAAAATAACAAGAGCTTTCTTGTGAGAGGCAGTGAGTTTGACTTCTTTAAAATATATGGGAGAGGCAGTGAGTTTGACTTTTTTTTAAATGTGTGGTTAAGATACTAGGGGGGTGGGTTAAGTGAGTCTAATTTTTTTTAATAAATAAAAATGGATTAACTATGATTTATTAAAACAAAACATGAATAACATGTAAAAAAATACAAAGAAGCAAACAGGCTAGTGGGACATCACTAACCAAAACAACAATAAAAAAATCAGAAGCAAGAGTATGAAAAATAAAACAGGTGAAGAGATGAAGTATGCCGGGAGACAATAAAGATCATCTTCTGCTGTCAAAACATATGAGGATCACTCCGAGGCTCCTACTCTGTGTTGGTGCTAGGTGCAGCTGATCCATCATTCAAAAAGGCTAGGGACACTTAAGCTTCTAAACAGACTTCAAAGGTATCTAATGATGTTGCGGATCCCTGGTTGCATAAATTCAAGCAAGAGTTATATGAAATTGTTTTGTAAATAATGATAAATACTAGCAAATTTTTGGGATTAAAAATACCATTATTTTTTTCAAAACAAATATTCCAGCATACTGCTCGAGAAAGTGAGGTGAGTTTCATGTTTTAAAAATTTTAAATAACTAATAATATTTTATTTAAAAACAATATCTATATTACACTAACATAAAAAAAAAAAAATTTGTAGTTATCCTGAATTATTGTTGATTGTCCTAAGACCTTAAATTCTATAGTAAAAAGATGAGTTATGAACGTTAAACACATGGATAAATAAAACAAACTTGTCGGCGTATTCCAATTTAAATATGTTTGATAAATAGAATACCGCCAAGTAAAACTGTTAGGTTAAAATTATTAATAATCTAAACACCATTAATTTTATTTGATGTCTTTCATAGTGATGTGGGTTTTTTTTTTTTACCATTGTCTTTTGTCTCGCTTTTACATTTTGTACTTATCTATCTCTATTAGATTTATTTTGGTATATAGTTTTTAGTTGTAATTCTTTTTATATTAATTTTTTTTCCGATACAAGTGGTTTATTTAAATTTTTAATGTGAATAATAATAATAATAATAGTAATACTCACCCGAGTCAACTCCTTTTGGGATGATAAATTATTTTATTGCGAGCAAAAAAATTATTCTAATCTTCCACCATATTATAAAGTCTAGATTCAATTACCATTTTCCAAATCAAACAAATCATGGTTTGGAAATAAAAATTAAATTAAATTACTGCAGCTTAAACAGTGTTATTTATTTTTTCTTAAAGAAATGTCTAAGCCACGTATGCAATAGAAGCGATAACACATCATATTTTTATTTTTCAAAAACGCCTAAAATTTGAAAATATTCTTATTTAAAAGCTAGGCCCAATCCATACATTATCACTATGTATATAGGTATGTTTATATATATATATATACATATCTAATATAATATTGATGTAAATTATACAAATCTTGTTCTGGTTTATAATAATAATTTATTTTAAAATTTTTCACTTATAATTTGTTATTTTATAAAGCATCTTTTGCATGAATAGTACCCAGTTTTAATTATTATTTCAGTAAGGGTCTTTTCTAAAAATTTCAACCTTATTATTTATTATAATAAAGGATTAAATAATAATTTCACATATATAGTAGCGCGAATAGATGGCGGGAAAAACAAATCTTCACGTTATTTCCCGCCCAAACAGCGCCCACGTTCATTGTATTCTATCAACCCTCTCATCAGTGTTCTCAGATCTGAATTCGCGCCGACGATGCCAGGGAGCAAAATTCCAAGCTTTTCATCAGCCTCCGAGCTTGGATCTGCCGTTGTTGTTGATCTAGAGATTGCTGGGAGGTGCCAGGGTTCATCAACCAGCCGGAAGCGATCTAGATCTCAATCAGCGCTGAAGAGCTCGATCAAGAACGTTCCCTCTCCTGCCAAAAGGATACCTCCTCGTAGATGCAGCAATGCTATAGTGGATTCTAAAGGAGAAGTGAGTTCTTTTTAGATTTGTTCTTCATCTTTTTTCTTTTTTAATGATTCGTATCCCTGTGGTGGTTTGCATTGATTTGAAGAGTAATGGAGGGATTGAACTCTTTTCAGATAAAATTGGATTTGCAGCAGTGCTGTGATGATTCCAATGGAGAACCCCTGGTGGTGTCCTCTCCGAAAATTTTGAGGGAGGAGAGATCCTCTGATCCCTGCTTTCAGACGTCCACATGGAACCCAAGAGGTCCTTAACTCTTTCTTTTGAGTGCTCTATGTCTCAGGTCTTATAAATTCGTGCAATTGGTTTCCTTTTAGACATAGCTATTGATCTCGAGTATCTTTAGATTGGATTTTCCATGTCAGTATAGCACTGACCAACTTGAAATTATAGTCATTATTCTTCTTCTTTCTAATGTTCTTTCAATTTTGCAACTCCTGGCAACTTGTTCAGACGAGGAAAGTTGGGATTTTTATTAGATTTTAGATTCTTACTGGAACCTTAATATTGTTGTTTTTGTTATCCCGTTATAGTCCCAATCTGCTCGGCTATAGGCTCTTGTCTATGTGGTCTCATGTGAGGAACTGTTCCTTTTCTTCTCTTCCAAACTATGCAGATCCTGCACAGATCCAAGCTGTGAAGGAAGCACTCCATGTGGCCTCGGCCCCATATAACATTGTATGTCGCGAAGATGAACAGAAAAGTATTCTTGATTTTTGTAAAGTTTGCATCGAACAAGATAAATCAGGAAGCTTGTATGTGTGTGGATGCCCTGGAACTGGAAAGTCATTATCTGTTAAAAAAGTGAAAGAGCTTCTTGTGCTGTGGGCAAAAGAGGTATGCTGTCTTTGCTTTATTGTATGCCATATTATTCAACATCCTCATTGGGGAAAAAATCTAACTATTTTCAAGCCACCAGGCCGGATTTCAGACACCAGAAGTATTATCCATTAACTGTACCTTGCTCACAAAGGCATCTGAAATTTTCAGCAAGGTACCTGATCAAATTGTTGGAAGAATTCTGTAACTTGGTTGGGATTATCGTGACTTCTTTTTTCTTGAATGGTCTTTATGTAGGTGATTGAAAAATTCCATCCTCACTTGAAGAATAATAGTTGCTCACCTCTTCAAGACCTGCAGAAACTCTATTCTCAAAAGAGACAATTGTCTTCTGGGAAAATGATGTAAGTAATAAAAACAGTGTTTCCACATAGAATTTGCTTAGTTTTTGTGAATTATCCATGTTTGTATCAGATAGATTTTATATTTGCATCCTTATGCAGTGCATAACATTTTTTTTTTCTTCAAATTTTCACTGTATAACTGTTCAGAATTTGTTTTATTCCTTATCTGCTATTTTTTTTTAATTTCCCAGAAGACCTTGGTTTCTTTTAGTTATTTATTTAGACAAGACTGCAGATTTTTTGGTTCTATTTTTTCAAAAGAATATTAAGTGTTCACCTTGTGCAACTTCTGAGTTGTACTAGAATTCTATGAATCATTCTATGTAGAACCGTCTTTCTCATTATGTTCATTGAACCAATGACTTTGAAGTAAGAAATCTCTAATTCTTTTTAACTCATCAATGTAACTTGTTAATTTGGCAGGATGATCATCGTTGATGAGATGGACTACTTGAGAACGAAAGATCATCAAGTGCTTCATGATCTTTTCATGCTCTCAACTCTTCCTTACTCTCAATGTATACTAATAGGTATGTTTATTTAACTTAACATATTTCCTTATTCATTATCAAAAGAGCACCAGAAGTCTATGGGCACAAGAATATCATGATAATAGATGAGCAAATCTCAGAAAATTTCCTTTACTGCAAGAGATTTCTTTTTGGTGTTGTAATTAAATGTAAATGGATATTCAATTCATTTATGTATCTACTTTGTAGAAGAAAGGTATTGAATTTGAGAACTGATTTTTCCTTTTGATATCTTCACTCCAGGAATAGCAAATGCAATAGACCTAGCAGATCGGTTTCTTCCAAGGCTTGAATCTCTGAATTGTGAGTATAATGACTTGTTTCTTTTGTCTAACTTCATTTCAGTCACTATATGAGTGGATTAGCAAATGAATTACATTTCTTTCAAGTTGTATAACCCTTTGAAACAAATATAGCTTGAAAGCCTTTGCAATAAGACAACAATGATGTAACAATGTTTTCAGTACGAACTCTGCTTGAAAACTCATTACAATACACTCTGAAAATAAGGTTGACATTTGTTACTGAGTTCCTGTGTGTTTTTCTTTGAGTCAGGTAAGCCTAATGTTGTGACATACTGTGCATATTCTAAAGATCAGATCCTCAAGATTATCCAGCAGAGGCTGATTGTAAGTCTTATGCTCTATTGCAGCTACTGACCATTGAAGCTGCTTTCATTGTTGTTCTTATTCTTATCTTCCTTCAGTTGCTTGTGGATGATGCTTTCACTGTTTCTCCTCAAGAACATATGATCTAATGTTGCATTGTTTTCCACTTATAATTTCAGGTTCTTGGATATGACATCTTTGAACCAATAGCACTTGAATTTTGTGCAAGAGTAAGTATAGCGTTTTATTTCATTTTTTTCATTTCCTATATATGAGTTATTTTGATACCAATTTTGTATGATAAATTTGAAATTATTCTGTTTCTAGCAACCGTTCGTCCTTTGATTATGGTACTATAATATCAGACACATTATTTATTTCTCTCTTGAAGATGCTTAATAATGATTAAAATTGGATCAGAAAGTAGCGGCTGCTTCTGGGGACATGAGAAAAGCTCTTGATGTTTGCAGGTAAACTCTAGCATCCTCCTGCGTTTTGTTGCTTGTCTTGTTATAGGGAATTTAATCAAGTATGTGACTGGTGTTCCTTAGATGCGTGTTTGTATTTTTAGTTCCTGCATTTCTTGTTGAGGCTAGAATTCATTGTCTTCCATTTTATTGCAGAAGTGCTATTGAAGTTTTTGAGGCAGAACTGAGGCTTGCTACCAACAAGGAAGAGCTTAAAATTGTATGTGACATAAGTTTTGCTCGTTTTAGATTTGATGCTTTCAAGTAGAAATACCTTGAGGCAACTCCTCTGTTCTTTTTTTCCATCTGTAGATTCCTCTTCTGATAATTTATTTTTCTTGATATTTAGCATACGCAAGTTTCTGACCTAGCTGTATGAATAAAACAATGTACTGCTGACAAAGAATTTCCATCATGTGTATATGCATTGGTGATTATTCCAATATAAGGGAAATGACTTGCTTGATTGCAGGTAAGATTTGATCATATGGACATTGCGTTGTCCAGGGCTTTCAAGCCATTGATAGTGGATACAATACAATCGCTTCCTCAACACCAACAGGTAAAATAAGATTAAACTTACATTCAACTTAGACAAGTGTCCCATGTCTCTCCAGTTGAATAAAAAGGAAAACTCTTCAAAAGTTTAATCTTTTTACAAAGCAGTAATCATATCTTTCCAACCATGTTCCATATGCAGATTATATTGTGCTCTGTAGTGAAATTCTTCTGGCAGTGCAAGAAAAATGCTACAACGCTCGGAGAGGCAAGTTTGCTTCAATTGCTGAATTATTAATACACAAAGAATACGAGTCTCTATATTGCTAACAAATGATGTTTTTTGTTTCCACAACAGCTCAATCGTTCTTATTCAGAAATTTGTAAGGACAACCATATTCCTCCAGTAGGAATGCTTGAATTTACAAATATGTGTAGAGCATTGAGTGATCAGGTTAGCCTATACTTGGGATTTGCTATATTCAACAAGTTATTCATTATTCAGCACGTAACAATACTAGCATGAATGTTCAGGGACTTTTAAATGTTGGCCAATCTAAAGAAATTAAACAGAAGAGAGTGACCCTACAGATAGATGGTTCAGATGTCAGATTTGCTCTTAAGGTGCTAATGCATATTCTGTTACAAATCTGCTCATATTCATTCCTATGAAGTTCTCATAATTAATGATAATTTCAATTGCCTCAGGAAATACGATTCTTTAATAATTGCTTGGAATCCTTTAACAAGTAAATGAAAGATGAACATGATGAATTGTTTGTTGATGTTGGGATCATGGTCTGCATTATGGATGGCTTTCTACAGAAAAAAACTTTATGAATTGTTATTGAAGATGGTGTTGCTGCGTCGCGGTAAGTCACTCGATGCTTATTCTCTTAAGCAAACATAGTAATGTGTTTCCATGGAAAATGTATAAAGTAATGACACTTGATGCCTTTTCTCTTAAAAATCTACTAATGTGTTTTCCAATGAAAATTTATACGGTAATGACATCTAATTTGTTAACATTTGTGCAGAAAATTTCGATGTTTGCTTGCAATGCAAACGGGTAGGTTCAAGCAGGAGTGCTATTTTTTATAGACTTGAGAGTGGTAAAGTGTAACATTATTGTATTCTTTGTTTTTAGACATCGAAATATCATAATTCAAAGCATTATTTATTTGTCAATTGGCATAAATACTTGACAATTTCTACATTTTCTATTTGTTTCTACACAAGTTTAAGATGGATGGATGAAACAACCATGGCAGTTATTGGTTTCTGAAGAAATTGGATTGAAGTATAGAAGTCTAGAATCATGTGAAGAGTTTTTATATGTGATTGAACAAATTTGGACTTATAATATTAAGGGGTGGTTTGGTTTTCCTTATTTTAATTGCATTGTAAAGGAAATAGCATATAAATGAAAATATTGTATTTTAAATGTCTGTGATTCTGTTTATTTGGTATGTTGTAATTCTGAGTATATAATCACTTTTAACCCCAAAAATTATTAAATTTTGTTTTAAAAAGTTTAAAATTAGTAAAAAAATATTTGAAGGGAATTCTATAAAATAATTATATTTGAAGGGAATTCTATAAAATAATTTTTTTAAGATAATTCTAATTAATTGTTACATTTTAAGCTACTTCGGTGAAGTAGCTGTGACGCAAGTGAAGCTACTTGCAGTAACTTCCATGAATCCAAACACCACCTAATTAAAAACGGAAATCAAAATCTATATACCAAATCGCAATAGTAATTTATAAATATTCAAGTTATTTTTCAGATGACGTTAGCCTTGTGCCTTATAGCTCAAGCATATCACATACGAGCTATCAATGATATGCTGTGCTACTTCATGCTTCTCTTTTTAAGTTTCTTTGTTTTCTTTTCTTTAGCTCTTTGTAGATCTTTTTGAAAAAAAATGATATGCTGTCATATAACCATCAATTTTTATGCAGGACAGCACATCCGAGCAGAAAACCAGGATGAACAGTTATACATAAGATTGTTATTAAACAAAAGACTAGACGAAATTACAACATAAAGTATACTTGAATAACAAAAACAAAATTTGTAGTAGTTGATCACAAAGCTAAAACACCCAGACACTATGCAAGAGGTTCAAAGATGCGGCGCTAGGGCATGTTAAACAACTAAAACCAAATATAAGTGACAGTAAGAAAACCTATATAGAAAATTATAGTTCAGAGAGGCAATCCGCCGACAGAATCTAATCAAACAAGCTAAATCCCATGTCTTCATCAGATTCCTCAGCAGCAGGAGCAGCAGCTACAGGTGCTGCTGCCACAGCAAACTTGCTGGGATCCTGCATTATGCAATATGCATAAACAAGTAAGACTCAACACAAAACTGATAGATAATGACCCCAAAAAAAAATAACATAACCACTCCTATGAAACAATGGACTAAACTTCAGGTACTCTTTCACCTTCTCAGCTTGTGGTTAAGAATAGTCGGTTGCAATAGCAACGGCAATCACATTCTTGTAACCATTGATGAACATGTGAGGTGCTGCTGCCAGGGTGGGGTAAGAGATGGCCAAGGAGAATGCAGTGATCATGCCAACACCAACTGCAAACTTCTCTGTAAGATCATCCTCTGTCAGATCTAGCACTTGAGGACTATAGACAGACAAAACAACAAGGCCATAAGAGAATGGGCTTATCCCTAGCTTGGCAAGGTACTTTCTCCCCCTTTCTAATCAGTTCAACAGGTGTAATGATTTCAACAGTACCCTTGTTGATCTTGGTTGGGATGTTCAGAACCTTTAAGGACAAAAACAGCATGAGAATCCAGAAATGACAAGTAAATAGTAGTAAAATGCTTCAGAAACATATCATGGCATAAACCTGAAAGAAGGAGGTCTGGGATGGATCCAACCCAGTGTTGCCAGGAGGGACAACAACATCAATTGGAGCAACAAGTCCCACACGGGCAGGAGCTCCAACCTAATTTATGGAAGTAAAAAATAAGTTAAGAATATCAAGAAATTCAAAATAAAAGACCTAGCATAATTTTTGCCAATAATGTGAACATAAAACAAAAAACTACAAACTACAACAGAAACATGAAAAGGGAGCACAATAAATTCAGATGAGGTGTTTAGCTAGTGATTTATGAGTTTATAAAAGCCAACTCTGGGTAAAGGAGCTCGGAATTGGGAGATCAAACAATCTGCCAATCAAGGAGCATCACTAAAGCAGCGAAGTTGATAAAATTCATTGATGTGCATGACTGGTTCTGGTTGTTAAAATGAACAAACATGAGGAATAACTCGCAAGAAACTTCAATTATGAGCTATGATTTCAATTTGCTGTGTGGCATATATGGAAAAATAAAGCAAGAGCATTGACTCTAAATAATGGGAAACATGCTCGCTGAAAGTTTAATGGCGTTGAATAGGAAAACAAACACAGATTCATCAGCATTGAGAAGTAGTTTAACGCTATTATTAATTAATGGTTTGAACTATTTATCCCAAACTTGTTATTTTCAACACATCCATAAAACTAAGCTTCCAATCATGAAGTTCTCCCTCTTGAATTTATCAATACATTAACCCAAAAGACTAATTTATGTGACCCATGTAAAACAACTAAAACAGAATACGACCAGAATGTTAATCAGCTAAAGCAATTTCTGATCATTTCATAAAGTTTATGACAGACAAAAAGAAATACATAAAAAGTATATCAAATCCCTATTGAAAAAAACAAGGCTGAATTGAAAATGCCAGAAAATGTTAACTTCAGCCCTCCAATACCGTCAAAATGATAGTTTTAGCCCTCCTGTACATGAGACTTGACCATCTTCGAATAAAAATTCAGAAATTCCCCAATTTGACCAGAAACAACAATCTTCATAACAATTCAACATGAAAATATTCATTTGCAACAACAGCATGGCATAGAAAATTCTCCATATAACACCACAAAAATCCACATGAACATAGCTATGCAAGGTGAAAAAAAAATACAGATTGTATGAATAAACCAGCATCATTATTAAGCAAATAATTCGTAATTCCAAACAGATGAATAGAGATGACGGCAAACCCTATATTTGGCGACCTCCTCGCTAACCTCTTTCAGATCACCTTTGGTAAAAATCAGCCCAGCATTTCACTACATCGAGAAAAAAAAAAAAAAAAAATTCGGTACAAGCAATCAAGCCATGGCTTTCCAGACAAAAGCAAAGAAAACATACAACGAGGATGGGGAGAAGGTTAAGCAAGTTACGGTTGCCAGTATTCTCGGCATGGAGCTTGATGCATCGCCTGATAAGTGTTCTTACCCATGAGCACAGCCCCTTCCGAATGTTCAGCAACTGGTTCGATCCAACATTTTCCGCCGCCACGATCAGCACCTGGCTGTACTCATCCAGCAACCTGCACAGCCTTTTGTCGTACTGCACCTTCTTCTCCGCCTTGGAGGGCTTGATCGCCATCACTCAGGGATTCAAAGAGGAGAGTATTCACTGTAGGAGAAGAAGCAGATACCCGAAATTGAGGGCCAAGACGAAGGAGCTTCGTCAAGGTGAACAGCGATGAAGCCGATTCTTTAACCTCTGGAGTTTCATTATATAGTATACATTGGAGGAAGGAGAAGACAAGAATGACCCAGATTGAACGGTTGATGGACCACCCCAGCTTCGATCTCTCGATCTACACCGTTCATTGTCAAATGGGCCGTACATATGGGCTGAGCCTACTATACTTCATGGGCCCGCGCGCGGGCTACGCATTTCTTTCGCGCCCGTCGGTTTGATCAGAGATCGAACTGAAGGAACTGAATCCCGTTTGCAAACACTCGAGCTCTTCTTCTTCTTCTTCTTCTTCGCTCATGGCGTCCTCGTTCTCCTCTTACCGGGATCGCACCTCGGAGTTCAGATCCTTCTCGGAGACGTTGAAGAAGGTGCAGGGGCTCGCCGCCGATTCGCTTCCGGCGAAGGATGCAACTCTGTCCTTGGAGACGGATCCCATCGCATCACGATCTGAATTCAATCGCAAGGCGTCGAGAATAGGGCTGGGGATCCATGAAACTTCCCAGAAGATCGCCAAACTGTCCAAATGTAATCCTTTTCTCTATTACTTTCTTTTTTCCGACACTTGTCCGATCGTAGATAACATCCTGCTCATTTTTCCCCTAAATTCGATGGCGATTGACATCCAATCTTTGAGGACATTCCTGTAATCATTCGAGGACGAGATCTATAATTTTTGTTTTCGAAAAACAAATGCTGGAAATTTTGGCTGCATACTGTGAGATCTCACTTTGAGATCAAACCTAGTGTATTTAAGCTCCATGCTCTTTTGTTAACAGATGAATTTGATGATTCACGTCGCTGTGTTTCACTAGATTTCATTGCAGAATGCTCGTATGCATTGGAGATGGAATTGAAATATAAGTTGTTTCTCAGTTTGTTTTCTCTAAGTTTGTCAAGTGATTGTTAGCATTGCATCTTGTATAACTGATAACCATTAATCATCACCTGATTCAAAAGAATAAGAAGAATAATTTTATACGGCTTCATTTGCAGTTGCCAAAAGGTCATCCATGTTTGATGACCCAACCGTGGAAATACAAGAACTATCAGCCATAATAAAGAATGACATCACTGCACTCAATATTTCGATATCAGATTTGCAAGTCCTCCAGAACACAGAATTAGCTGATATGAATAGCTCAAAGGACAGAGTGGTCCATGCCACGACTATATGTGATGACTTGAAGAGCAGACTAATGGGAGCTACAAAGCAGTTTAAGGATGTCTTAACAGCAAGGACAGAGGTTGTCCATTCTGAAACTTTCTACCTTTCAATATTAGACTTTCTTTCTAATATGCTGTCCAACTTCTTGCTTTGCAGAACCTCAAAGCTCATGAAAACAGGAAGCAAATTTTCTCTACAAATGCATCAAGAGAGAACCCACTCATGCATCAACCCAAAACTGTCAGTGAGCCACCTCCTTGGTCAAATGCGGCAACTTCCCTGCCATCCTCAGTGTATGTTCACAACTGTAAAATGATCTTTCGTTCATAAACCTGGGCATATATGTATCAGAAGTCAATAGTCGTATGTTTCCCTTTGCTGTCTTCTTTTTGGTATGGTTATCTGCTTTTATGCAAATATGACAAGCTCTGTTTGTTGTTTGATGTGTTATGTGATCCGGTTAATCTCTGGTTAAATTTGAATGACCCTTTCCTGATTTTCAACTTCTATTTAAGGTAGCATGCATTTAAATTTTTAAATTTTTAATTTCTCTATGCTTTGTACTCTTACATTTTTTTTTTATCATGGATTTTATGATGTTTTTGTTATTTTGATACTATAATGTTTGATCATACAGTGTGGATCGTAAGACCATTTGATTATGGTATTTGAAGGAAGTTTCCCTTTTCTTTTATATGTATTTTTTTAGGTCTTTGAATGATAGATGTTTTTGTTAGTTGATAGCAGGAACTTTATTATCTAAGTAACCGTGTTTCTTTTTCTCTACAGCACACCCGTGAATGGCCTTCAGCAAGGAAACCAGCTGAGGTATGCTCTTACCATTGCTTTGGCGCCACCTCTTGTTTTAAATATTGCAGGGCAGAGATAACCTTTGAATGATTGCCTTTGTATTAAGGATATTGCTTGAGATTTAAGTTTAAGGATCTTGAATGTGTTTTTTTGAAATGGCCAGAGGTATGGGATCATTTGCTATAATTTCTCATAGATAATCTTTTATGAGAAAAATGCAAGTTTGTGAATGAAAATTAAATGACAGATCCACCCTTCAACAGTGAACATCATATCGTCCTAGAATCAATTGTCATTCTCTCACATCTCAAAATTTTTTAAGCTACCCCCATTACTTCAATGCTTTTTAATTAGTTGACCATGGCATGAACTATGTCTATGTACCACTGATCAGATCATAGTATCATGCACCAACAAATTTAGACCTTTTAAATATTCAATCATTTGCCTTGTGAAAACAGCAGCCTGGTCACTTTGTTCATCGCTTTTACTTGTAAACTTTTTCGGGTGTATGTTGCAAGTTATCCCCGACTAGCCTCCTTCAAGATGTGTTTCGTTGTGTGAGCGAAGATTTATAAGTTGGAATCAGGATGCAAAACCAAAGTTGGACCTTTACTTAACAAGTGTACACTGTTTGATGACTTGCCACTGCTCCTTTTGCTTTGCTTCTCCCCATGTTAATTGTTGCCTGTTCTTGTTGAGCTTGTAGGGAAAAGAACATGTCTGAGCAGCAAACAACCTATGTTTGGATATAATTCTCGATTCATTAACTAGTTGTTTGACATTAATGAGTTCTTTGATATCCATGCAATTAGCTGCTAGATATGGTCAAGAACAATCAAAATCAATTTACAAGAAATAAAACATGAGATTAGAACATTTGGTTAGCATTTTCAAAAATCCCATTCAAATGTTTCATGATTGTCTTAATTTTTTCTACTCTCATCTCATTGATTATCATTGCTTTTTGATTTCTAATGTGTCAGAATGACACGCGTGATGCTGTTCAAATTTTTGTTTTTAGAGCATGAAGCTATTTATATATTCCAATAAGTTTATCTGTATGATATAACTGACTTTCAAGTTTGTGCCGGATTAGGCGACGATTAGCTGCAGAAAGCACATCATTGCATCACCCTGAAATGTCCATGATGCAGCAAGTGGTTCCTCGTCAGGAGAACTATACACAAAGTCGTGCAGTTGCTCTTCAAAATGTAGAATCAACTATATCTGAACTAGGCGGCATATTTACCCAGTTGGCAACAATGGTTGCTCAGCAGGGGGAGTTGGCTATCAGGTCATCATTCCTTTCAGTTATACCATGGAATGTTATATCTGATCACATTTATTCCTATTCAGCCAAATATGTTTTTTTTAATATTTTCTAATCATTATAGTTAAAACATCACTGAATAAGGTGGTCAAATTTTTTCAGGATAAAGTTAAACAAATTGACATGTGTAATTTTGGATGCTTCTTAAATGCATCTGTTTTTGAGCGTATGAACATCTTATCTCTGCAACAGCTTTTATGGTCAATGAATAGAAAGGAGGAATCCGAACATTCATAGCCACAGAACTATGTTCCACTATTAGTAGTTTAACTATATTTCTCTATTCTGCTATGGATATCTCGCTACTTGTCATATTTTGTTTTGTAATTTCATAAATCTTAGTAGGTTTCTTACACCATACTTCATCATTATAAAAGTTAAATCTTACCTGCTTTAGAGTTGGGACCTATATGCAATTTTTGTCAATATCATCATTATGGACTCTCATTTTGAAAGTTATGTGAACTTTGTTAAAAAGAATAAAAGTTTCTGTGAGCCATCCATTTTACAGTGTCATTTTCTTTTCTTAGGTTGCACATATACCTGAAATAGCAATTTAACATTTACTACATGCAGGATTGATGATAACATGGATGATTCATTGACTAATATAGAGGGCGCCCGCAGTGCTTTGCTAAAGCATCTGACTCAGATATCATCAAACAGGTGGCTTTTAATTAAAATATTCTCTATTCTGATACTCTTCCTCTTGGTTTTTGTCTTTTTTGTGCTGTGATATATAGGCTGAAATTTTTTTTCTTTGCTATTACTCGTGTACAGAGTAACAGAAAATTTTTATTTTCTGTTACTTGATTCTGCCTGTGATTTTTGCTGTTTGACCCATTCATTTTGTATTTGTAACTTTTGTCTTCCTGCTAAATTTTGAGTTACTCTGTACATGCACTTGGAGCATCACTACTTTTGAATCTACACCGGTCAAAAGAAATTCTTGAAGCTGGTACACGATTGGGTTTCTGTATATAAGTATGGGCACTGGGTGGAGAATATCATTGTATTTGATTCCCCTGAAAACTTTGTACTAGTTCATGTTGAGCTTTTTTTGTCATCTTTTTAATTCTCAGATGCTTAAGCTTAACTTTGGCTAGAAAATGGAACGAGTTTTTTCATTGAGAAAGGAGATGCATGAGATGACAGTTATTGTAGACATAATTCACAGATAAGATTCGATATCACCATAGTCACTTCTACTACTTGGTGCTTAAAATAATTGGACTCAAATTTGTTGAAAGATTATTGTTTCTTTAGCATAAGAAGATACCTTACCCTGTAATTGGCATGCGCGTACACACATGTAGATCATCATATGATAGAAAATAGCATGGGAGTTTGCACAAGTTTATTTAGTGCTTTAAGATCAAGCCATGTACTCATTTCTCGAGCCAGATCCATCGTCCCTTGTGACCTACACCAGTTGCCATTAAAGTTGTCTCGTTGTAGTTTTGACATTGTGACTGGTGTGACATACTGCCATCACTTATTAGGTGTGTTTCCACATCCCAAAAGCGTATTTCCAGGCAAAAAATCCCGGAGAATCTGGTTTCCATTAAAATGAAGATTACAGCTATCTAACCTTTCCCCTGTTGTGGACTATATAAGCTTCTTTTGCCTAATTACTTTAGCTTCACCGTGCACATTTCTTTCTTTTTGCTAGAAAAAGGGTATCAATACTGTTGTACCCGTTAATATCACTGCACTACCGTTTTCTAAGAACTTACCACTGTTGCCCTGAGAATGATAATCAGCATGCAACAATTCACTATTCTATTGATCCTTGTGGACTCCAAGTTCCAGATGGACCAATAAAATGGTCTTGGTTTGGCAGTGTGAGGATATATTATTGGTTTGCGTCACATTTATAATTGCATTTGCTTCGCCGCATTCCTGCCGTTCATTATGCTTTTATCAAGAATGACAATTATTTTTTCCTAACACCATAGACTTTGAGGATATGAATAAGATAAAGGCGCCATATTTCATCATCCTACCTACTTTGTTGCTTATGAACATGGGGATTAGTTTCTAATGATATACTATATGACACAATCTTGTGATTTATTTAGCTTTGTTAGCTTTGAGAGTTAGTATAGTATAAGATTGCCGTTGAGAAGGGGTTGTTGGACATTTGATTCACTGATGGTTTTCATTCATTCTAGTGATTATTGAACAGTAAATGTTGCTTATTATCTAGTGGCTGTATGAAAAAGCTGTTCTCCATAAGAATAATGGATGTCTTTGAAATATCTCTAGTGGCCCCAAAGATAGAAGGTGGAGGCTATTGAGTGTAAACAAGCAATGTAAAACAAGGGCCAGGAAGAGTCCCTTTCAGATAGAGAGAGAGAGATGGATAGGGGAAATCTTGCTGGTCTACCGAGTTGGGTGGTTGGGTCCCTTGTGGAGGCTAAACAAATTATGGTTCTTGACTTTGTGATTCTAAATTCTAATCTCCCACTCATGGTTTTGCTTAGTGTCTGCCATGATTATATCACCAGCACCTAATTGTTGAAAGAAGAGGAGAAAGAGCCCTCTCTCCTGTCTTTGATTCTCCCTAAAAATTCATTCATTTCTCTTGTGAATAAAAAGCCACCTCCATTTGTCTACCATCAGTGGTTGGCTTCTCTCATTCAAATCCAAGTCTTCCATAAAAAGATGAAGAGGAAAATTACAAAATGGGCTGCACGTGTGCACTGGACACTGAAACAATGATAGAGGGGTGGGGGACTGGTTTTTTAGTGGAAGCGTGGAACTCACAGTCTAATCTAATGGCACTTGGAGGTTGGAATCTTCATGCCCACCAAGGTTCTCAAAAAGGGCTGTAGACTGTGTGTGTGTGTGTGTGTGTGTGTGTCCGTGTGTGAGGGGAGAGTGATGTTGGGGTCCCTCTTCATTTCCCAATGTATATCTTGCTTTCTTTCTTGTCTTCCTTTTTCTTTCTTTTTTTTCTTTCTTTCTTTCATTCTTTTGAGTTGAAATGAGTTGAACTATAGGAAGAACAGATGATGAAGTGAAATTGATCATAGTTTCCAACCAGTGGCTGCAAAAGTGGCCCAGGAATCAATGGAAGTAAAGAGACCTCTTCTTGTGGTAGAGCCAGTCTAATCTAATGTGTTGAACGGAGCCATATTTAATTGTGTGAAGATGCTGCTCTCTATGGATCAATGTGCAAAAATAAAATGGTCTCTGTGGTGTTGCATGCCCACCAGCAACTGTTTTTATTTCTTTTTGCCCACTCCTCTTTTTTAGTCTAGTTGGACTGAATTGATAGGTTTCAATGGCTGCTCCAAAAAGGACCACCTGGTCAAGGGTTGGTGCGTCTATGAATATGGCTTGGTTGGATGAAGTTGTTTGAGGCTTAAAAGGCTAGATAGATGGTTGCCAGTATGTTGGCACATCAAATCACAAAAATGGGTGGCTTTGTACTGCCTACTACTCAACACTGTTTTTAAGAATCACAAAGGAGGCGTAGCAGTACTAATTACAACAATAATATAAGAATTTTTTTTTTTTTTTCAAACCAGAAAAATATATATATATATACACACACATCATTTATTAATGGTTTGTTTATTAGGAAGGTGGGAACTTGAAAAGATTGATATCCAGGAAAGCATCAAATCATCCGCCGTCGCTTCGTGGTTGTCCAGATTAGGCCTGGGACCCACTCTGAGCTGGTCCACGCGCGGCGGGAACGCCGAGGCGGGCGCCTTCCTTTGCCAGCTGTTCATCCTTCTTTCACATAACCCCTTGAAATAATCTTAAATTGCATACTTTCCTCGGATGTTGGAACTTGGAACACTAATAACGAAAGTTTGAGAGCATTAGCATATATATTAGGTACACTATCAAATTGCATATTATTATTATTATTATTATTATTATGTATAAATTATAATGATAGATAGATAGATAGATAGATAGGATGTGGGACGTGAGAAGAGGAAGCACCAAATGTATTGGAGAGGACTGTTGGCGTTGGCGTCGTATGCACGCGGTCACTATTAACATTGCATGGTCATAGACTCATAGCCATTCCAAACAGTGCCGTCCAAGACTTGTTGGGTCCCATTTATCCCACCTCACATGAGTCATGACATTGATCCCATCCCATGTTCCACTTCCTCCTCCTCATTACTTTCTTATGCAAAACCTAGTCAAAGAAACAGTCATAGCCTCATTTCTGGGTTGATTCCTCAAAAAAAAATAAAGAATTGCGTGTTTGGTGAAGCGTATCAATTAGAATGGATGGAATTAATTAAGTCTAAATTAATTATATTAGATAGATAGATAGATAGATAGTAGTATAGAAGGGAAGATAATGTGTTATGTGTTGTGTGTGTGTGAGATGGTGGACCAAGTGAAGTGATTGTGAGCAAACTAAAAGTTAACTTTCACTACAGCTAAGCATTGATCAAATTCTAGTGGGATGGGGACAGGAGGAAGAGGGCTAGTCATTTTGATGGGAAGGATGCATTAACCTCCAAATTGGTCTAATCCTACCCCCATATCTTCATTTGGCCCCCACCCTATTCTATATTTTTGCACTTTTTGGGGTGCCTTACTTCAATACATCCATGGGTCCCTCCATCTCTCTCTCTCTCTCTCTAAACACTTGTTTGACTGGGTGCTGACAGGACACATAGAGAGATAGAGGGAGTTTCTTTTTAAGCATAAAGATAAAATTTAAAATAAAAAAATGAAATTGCTACAATTATTTAAATATGGCAGTGCCAGTGCAGTGACTGAATGAGAACATTGAGAAGTAATGGTAAGTTAGAAAAGAAAAATAGCAAGTGAGAATTGGGAGAAGGGAAAGACAAGAGAGAGACAAGAGGGAGGTGGTGGAGCAGAGGAGCAGTAATGAGGAGCATGGTGCCCTCTTAATGGGCATTGTCCTGTTGGCTTGGAAGGATGTAACTCTGTGCCATTCCATTGTATTGTCTTCAATGTCAATAATAATGATAATAATAATCCTTTTCTTTGTTTTCTTTTGATCTTCTTCTCCACCATATTTCCCTTGCATCTATCTATCTGGTCCTCCACACTACTAGTCCTGTCTTCTGTTTCCATTTACATTAATAATATGCATGCATTACAACTAGAGTACATCTTACTGGTCAATGCATCTCTATCACTCTACCATATGCCTCCCATGCATGCATGTTCTTATTCATCTTTCTTTTGTTTATTGTTGTATGTGAATCTCAAAATATATTATCACTCTCTTTTCTCTCACACAATGTATGAACACACACACATTACTCAGAAACCAAGACATCTGTGAACTGACACTTGAGGTTTTCTCTAATCAAGAGAGGAGATTTCCTGTCTGTACACCATGTACCTCTTTTCTTGCTTCAATTGCAAACCCCAAAACACCAGCAAGATTTGTCAACCTTGCCATTTGAAAAAGTCAACTTGCTTTGAAGCTTCATATGTTTACATTAAAATAAAAAGGAAAGGATTGGATTAAATTAGATTAGCTTAAAGGTAAAGAGATTTGAATTTACTGACTTTAAAATCCACAAGTTGGTCAATGTGGTGCAGTTGTTTATTAACTAATTGAGATATGTCGGTCGGTTGAGTTGGGTCTCATTACTATATCTTATGTACGTATTAACTTAGTAATCACAGTAATGAATAATGATGACAATGATGATAATAATAATTAAAATTAGCTTTTGAAGAGGAAGAAGAAGAAGAAGAAGAAGAAGAAGAGGAGGCTGGTTGGATAGTCCACATCAACAATTTAATGAAATGAGAGGAAAGAGGACCCATGGGCATGGATGTGCCTCAATCCCATTTAACATGTCGGTTTGATGAATAATCATTGAGAAAGAATTATGCTCGCATGGCTTATTTATTCTGCCCCTTTCCCTTCCTCCTCCTCTCACTCATCATTCAACTCATTCAATTCTTTTTATTCATTCACTTTTTTTTTTCTTCTTTTTTAATATGTCATGTTTTTATTAGGTTGGTGATGGTGAGAAATAAAAGTCATTTCTTTTATTTATTACTCCATTGTTATTATTATTATTATTATTATTATTTAATGTGATGCATGTCATGCGGTTAAACCGGGTCAAAAGGCAACGAATAAGAAATGGAGTACTACAATGAAATAAAAAATAAAGATTATGGGGAGTTGCCAATCACTGCTCTTTCTTCATTGGATCTTGAGTTTCTCATGTGTCCGTGCGGTTTGCTTTGCTTTCCTTCTTCTTCTTGTTAGTTGTTACTCCATTTGTAAACCATAAGTAATAATAATTATAATAATAAGAAGAAGAAGAAATAAAGAAAGAAAACACATGGCATGGGGATGGGTGAGAGAGGCCAAATGGCAAACATCAAAAACTGTTGTTGCTCCTCTCTGTTCAGTAGTTTTGGTAAATGGCAATGAACTATCAACTATAGATCTCTTGGAAAATTAAACCCACCCAAATCTCTTTATTCATTAATTACTGCTCTTTCTCTATATAATTGGTACGGAATATAGGAGTAATAAAAAGTAGCAATCAATTAACATTAGACTAAGTCAGAAGGGGGCAATATGTTTGTCAGGGAATTGGCATGCATTTCCAATCACATTAACATCCATCACCAGCAACTACTAGGACTAATCACAGTGTTTAATGCTGATTCAAGCTAATAGATCAATAATAGAGCAAGAGACAATGATATATATATACATATAAAGACTAACAATAAAAATGAATAAATAAATATATAAATGATCACATTAGATGATCAAATTAGGCGTAGGAGTTGGGGTCCATTGAAAATCAAAGAATGATTAAGAGTGTCCTGGAGAAACACAGTGTAATGTAAAACCATCTAAGCATGTAAATCCAACACATAGACAGGCTCAAGTGATAGCTACTCCCACGCTGAGCATTAACTTCTCTTATCCCTTCTCATTGTCAATACTCCATCCAACCGAATATTATCAATCTTATTAATTCTCATCTTTCATCTATGATTTGATTTCTTCATTCCCATCCATTCCTCTATAAATAAATTCAACCAATTCCATCATGGTGAAATACTTAATTAACAATCCATCATGATTATGATGATGTGGATTATCATCACTCATGTATTAAATTACATGTTTATTCATTAAAGTTAAAAATCAGTACAATTGTTAAGACTTAAAAGGAGTTGATTGAGTAGTAG
Organism: Dioscorea alata; assembly: GCA_020875875.1. Lineage (NCBI taxonomy): Eukaryota > Viridiplantae > Streptophyta > Magnoliopsida > Dioscoreales > Dioscoreaceae > Dioscorea > Dioscorea alata. Next base: position 20,466,975 of record CM037019.1, read on the forward strand.
TAGTAGTAATCTGAGTATTTTTATATTATGTGTGAAAGTAAAAGTTAAAGTAAAGCGAAGGGGGGAGGAGGACACGTGGAGAAGCGGAATCGGTGGGATAAGAGAAGAAAGAGAGAGAGAGAAAAGCACGTGCGTGGGGCATGAGGCCCCCACGCAAAGCAAAGGCATTTCCCGTCTTGTTAGCATGACGCTGGGTCCCAACTCCCATCACTCATGGATTCCCTATTTATTTATACTTTACTTAATATATATATATATATATATATATATATAATAAGTTTCCCTTCTTTATTACTACTCACTTAGTCGGTAATTAACTTGTATATTTTAATTCAAAAGCAAATGGTTCTTGTTGTACTAATTTGCTTATTTAATAAATAAATAACCATGTTATTTATTATATGAGAAAAAAAAACGGGCGAATCAGATCTATTATGCAGTGTGTGACCAGTGTTGTTTGGTTTTAGTAATAGCGTAGTAGTAGATTAGTAGTGGTAGACTAATAGTAGTAATACTAATAGGTTGGGTAGGGGTCAGTCAGAGGTTGGCAAAGAGCCATGTTAGGTTTGAAGACATTTTAGATGCCAATGATTACAAGCCACTAAAGCTAAAGTTATTTAATCAGTATATATTCATGTGGGGAAGAGGGGGAGAATAGAGATTATTAGAACATAATTAACTAGTAATTAATTTATAAAGTAACAAAAAATTTGATTAAAAAGAAAGATAAGTATTTGAGTTAATGAGTGAGTGGGTTAGTGGGGTGAGCGCACCAACCCGGCACAATCCCGTTCTAACGGCAGACCGTGGGGCTCTGTAAGGAACTAGATAAGCAGAGAGCCTTAATTCACCTTTATATATATATATATATATTGTGTATGTGTGTATGTGTATATGTGTATAACTTTAAAATATATATATATAGTATTTTGAATTACCCTTTTTATGTTGATGATTTGTTTTTTCTTTTGATTCTTTTTTTTTTTGAAAAAGTGGATAAACCACAAGCATTAATAAAAGAAGTCCAAAAGATACAGCCAAGGACCCACAAGAAGTGGGGAGAGAAAACACAACAGGAAAACAACAGAAGAAGCGAAAAACAACGAGATAAGATAAAGCCCGTGGAGAAAACTCAACGGGGAACCCAAAAAGCCACTACAAATCGCCCATGGTGGTGGTATGCTCAAGAGGGATCTCCCGCTCCGAATCCCTGGTGGTGAGAAACTCCAGGCTTCTCTTGATCTTCTTGATTGGTTCCTCCATCTTGGCCCGTTTAGCTGCAGGTACTGCAGTTATCCACAAGAGTACCAAATGAATAGATTTAATCATAATAGACACGATCGATGCACATGTGGAATTAAAAATGCGGGCGTTTCTCTCAAGCCAAATGGACCAGGTGATGGCTCTAATAAGTAGGTCCCAGAATAGGGAAAGCGGCCTTTTGAACTGGGATCTCCAATTACCCCAGAGATCAAGTAAGGATATTGGGCTTGAGCGGGCCTCAAAAAGATGCCCAAAATAACTCCAAATCTGGGAGGCAACAGGACAACGGGTGAAAAGATGGTCGGTCGATTCGGATCCTGCATGGCACATCACACAAGTGGTGTCATGCAGCAGGTTACACCCACGCAGTGCCAGGTTTTCCAAAGAAAGGACCTTATCTGCCCAAACGAGCCAGTTGAAGAGGTTAATCTTCTTGGGGCAGTAACTTTTGAGAATGACCGGGGTCCGGGGGCAACGAAGCCCCCCATCATTAAGGAAATTGTAAAGAGATTTAACAGTGAAAACGCCATTCGGGGATAACCGCCAAAGTTTCAAGTCTGCCCCAGAATCATGAACGCTAGTGGTGATGGGAGTCCTCGAAGACAAGGGCTGTCCATCCAGGAGGGGCAGCAAAACATTGTTAATCAGTTCACTAACAGAGCCATCCCCGTCCATCACAGAAGAGTAGAGATGGGGCCAGATGTTCGCGGGCGCTCTACCCTCTATCCAATTATCCCACCAGAAAAGTGTGGTGAGGCCATTATGAACAACTGTGTTTACGTTGAGTCTAAAGGCTGGCAAGGAATTAAGAATACCGTTCCAGAAGAAGGATCGGCGACTAGGCCATTTCTGGAACAGATTCCAGTGTGGATAGCGAGTAAAATAATTTTCGCGAAAAACTGCTTCACCACACCACTTATCTCCCTTGAGAATCTTCCACCACCATTTTCCTAAGAGGGCCACGTTAAAGGTCTCAAGGTTCAGAATTCCCCAGCCTCCCTGCTCTTTTGATCGGCACAATCTGGTCCAATTAACCAGTCTGATTTTGGTATGCTGAAGGTCAGGCCCTGACCACAGAAAGTCCCGACGGATCCTATCAATGCAATTGATTACCCAACAAGGAAGCTTGAAGATAGACATCCAGTAGGTTGGGATAGCGGAAAGGACTGAGTTAAGCAACGTGAGCCTACCGCCCAGTGATAAGAAGCGAGATTTCCACAGGGCTAATCTGCCCCTAATCCTATTGATAAGGATATCCCAATCCTGTTTTCTAGGCCGGGCTCCCGAGATAGGGATACCAAGGTAGGTAAGTGGCAGGGCGTTGGTGGTGCAGTGCAGGGTCTTGGCAAGGGAAGGGTGGGGCACCGAGTTCCTGAAGGAGGAGTATAAGCATGATTTTTCTGAATTTACTTTCAGTCCGGTAAGCCCCTCGAAGAAATATAAGATCAACTTAATGATGCGAAGATCCTCACCGCCACCAGTAGTCATAATGAGTAGGTCATCCGCATACTGAAGGTTACAAATCTTAACCCCAGGATGTCCCAGTGCCACTCCATGTAAAATGGACGAGTTCAGAGCATTAGAGAACAAGGTACTGAGAACATCACCCACAAGAGCGAAAAGCAAAGGCGAAAGGGGGTCTCCCTGTCGAAGTCCCCGGCGATAACGGACGTAACCACATTCACGTCCATTAATAAGGAATTTGGCTTTGGAGGAGAAGAGAATGGACCTAATCCATCCAACCCACCTATCACTAAAGCCTCGAGCTTGCATAAGCTCGAACAAGAAGTTCCAGTCCACCGTGTCGAAGGCCTTGGCGAAATCCACCTTAAAGATCAGACCCGGGAGGCGGTGCTTTTGCATGTAGTAAATGAGTTCTTGTGCCGTAGCAATGTTGTCAATGATACATCGACCTTTGATGAAGGCTGATTGGGAAGGATCCACCAGATCACCTAGCACAAGGCTAAGTCTGTTTGCCAAAATTTTGGACAGAATTTTAAGGGAGGTGTTGATTAAACTGATAGGGCGATAGTGCGTAGGGTCAACAGGGTTTTGGTTCTTTGAGATGAGAGCAATATTCGCCCAGTTAATTCTTTCTAAGTTGGCCCTGCCCCAATAAAAATCATCACAAAGTTTGATGACATCATCTTTAGTGATATCCCAGAACTTTTGGAAAAAGAAGGGGGGGAGGCCATCCGGACCCGGAGCCTTATTTGAGCTCAGACCGAAGACCGCATGCTTGATCTCCTCTTGGGTGAAAGGGGAATCTAAACCAGAGAGATCATGGTGCGCTTTGGGTCCGAGCAAAGTATTCCAACAAATAGTGTGACGATGGTTCTGTACCGTCCCTAATAAGCTCTTATAGAATGAGGTGAAAGTCTCACCAATCTCTCTGGACTCCTCCACTCTGCGTTCACCACTCATTACCCAAGGAATGAAATTTTGATTTCTGCGACCATTGGCAATTGCGTGAAAAAATTTTGTGTTCTCATCTCCCTCCTTGAGCCAGGTCACTCTTGCTCGCTGTTGCCAATAGATTTCCTCTTGCTTGAGGATCTCAGCTAGATCAAATTTCAAGCGGGAATCCAATAAGAGGTCTTGCTCCGAGGGGGTTCTATCTTCACGAGCGGTCTCTAATCGGTCCAAATCATGGAGGATCGCAAGCTTTTTCAGTTTGATAGATCCGAAGTCAGTTTTGGCCCAAAGCTTAAGGTTATCACGAAGGTGAGAGATCCTTTTAGCCAAAATGAAAGCACCACAACCAGTGAGGGCAGGGGAAATCCACCACTCTTTAATGCGGTCACTAAAGTTATCCACTTGGCACCAAGCCTTTTCAAAACGAAAGGTGCGTGACAACGGGATATGAATGCCTGATTCCAATCTAATCGGAACATGATCCGATCCGAAACGTGGGAGGTAATTCTGATAAACCCTCGGAAAAAGGGAGATCCAGTTGGGATTAACTAAAAACCTGTCTAGTTTCACCCAAATGGGGATGGATTGTCCATTTGTCCAAGTAAATTTCCTACCGAAGGAAGGAGGTTCAATCAGAAACAGATCTCTAATAAGAGTCTGGGCCTGTCTAATGTCATCGCGATTAATGTGCCCATTCAACTTGTCAGTTGGGTCAAATATTGATTCTCATGATTGATTGAAGGTATGCATTGTGCGAATATTCTTAGTTTAACAAGGGAAAAAAGGGGTTTTGTTTAAATTATGACAAGAAGCAAAAGCAAGGAAAATAATAATGGGTGGGTATTTGTTGGTGAAAAGAGGAATATATAGTCTATCTAAATCTATTGTGGCTATCTTAGGAATGACCAATTTTTGACATCCATTTAGCATGGTTCAAGAATCAGTGTCTTTCTTTTTCATTCCTATTATATTTTATAAATATATATATATATATATCACATATTTTTATTATAGATATTTACTGGCCGTGAATTGGATGGTTGGCAACAAAAGCAATCAATCAACTTGTGCTTTTTTATACACCAACATTATTCATTAACCGTGTTTCCCAGCGCTCCATGCGCTCCTCAATTACAATCACATGTTAATCACATGTTAACGTGTTTTTAATTTTATTTTTTTGTTCTTATTACTTAATTATTATGAGAGTTAATTTTATTTACTAGTTTATTTGAAAGACACACTAACTGGGAATAAATTGGTGATATATATGTGACATAATAAGGACGTCATTTAATAATAAGAAGCATTGGCAAACTGCGTGATACTCATGAGAAATCAAAGCCATTGTGACAGTAGAATCTTTTGGGAAGTTTGGGAATAATAACAAGAGAGAAAGAAAGAGAAAGAGGAAGAGGAATTAAGGATAAGATTTATAAAGTTAAAAAGAAAAAAGTATCAAGAGATTATATTTCACTGTTTATCATCCAACGTATCATGAGAGACATAAGAAATGCGTGCTGATCTCTCTTTGATCTGATAATAATAATAACAAATGGATATATGCAAATCTTTCTCGTATGGGCTTTTAATATTAGTGGGTGGAGGAATTGACTGCCCAAGTTAAAACACCGGTTTTGGTTTTTGTTTTTGTTTTTGAAGAGACAGCAACGCAATAAAAAAAAGATAACACACACATATACACTTTAAGAAGTATATTTGTTGGAAATTGCCTAACAGTATACACAATTTAGACACAATCTTTTCATTTGATTGATTTGCAGAAACTTTATTTAGTGCGTCAAACGTAGAGGTAGCAATACAAAATACATAGATTTTTTCAATGCCAAATGGAGAAAGATTAATTAAGAACTGTGCAGGCTGTGCAGCAGTGAAGGATGGATGGATGAAGATGGCAGTAGGTAATAGTGCACTAAATACAAGCAGTGTACCCCACTGGTAATGTTTCATTTGTTGATGGGCTAGAAGGGAAAAGGGAGATAAGATAAATACAGAAATGATGTGAGAGAGAGAGAGAGAGAGAGAGATGTGGGAGTGTGAAGGGGTCTACCACTTATTATTATTATTATTATTAAAAGCAGTCTATAAATCACATAATGGATCCATCAAACTGATCCTTGTTTTCCTCTTCTTTATATCACACTCTCAACGCTAGTTCTTCTTTCCAGTTTTGAGGAAGAGCAACCAGTTATATAAACCACTTCACTCTTCTTTATTCACTCTGTTTTTTTAATTAAGAAGGAGAACAAGAAGCAGGAGGAGGAGGAGAAAGTGAAGCAAAGCAAAGCATAGCTAGCAGGGAAAACACAGAGGAGTCTTTAAAGACTCTGACACACGTAGTTTGGCAGGCGGCGCACAGAGGGAGAGAGAGAGAGAGAGATAATAGAGGTTAGGAAGGTTGGGAAGTGAGCATTCAATCAGAAAGAGCCTTCCTTTTTGAGTGCTGTGGAGTTGTTTCTCTTGAGGTAATAATAAAAGAGAGTCATTTAAGAGAAGAAGAAGAAGCAAAACAAGGGAAGGGAAGGGAAAGGGGATTGGTTCAGTGCGTTGGCTTTCAGACACACTCTGTGTGCTGGCTGTGTGCGTCACCCGCTAGATTTCTTACACCTGGCAACCCCTTTCTTTCCATTTCCGTCCATCGGCTCCTCCCTATCTCTCCTTCCTTATAAGCTCAAGACAAACATCTCACACTACCACCACCGCCGCCACCGTCTCAGCCTGGTTACATTGAGCAAGGTGAGATAAAGAGAAGGAGGAGGAGAAGGTCGCCTTTTGTTTTCCCTTTTGATTAAATAATAGTTGATTAATTAATTTAATCAATGGTTTTCCCTTTTTCGTTTTCGTTTTTTTTTATTTTTTAAATTTCTTGAGAAACCTTAGTTCAGTTGTGTTGTTTTTCTCTTCCTAGTCTTGACCTCTTTTATGCATATCGTTTTCACGGCTCTGTTTGTCTTGTTTCTCTTGTTATTGTTGTTGCTGTTTGTTTAGATCCATAGATCTGTACGGTTCTCGGCCTCCGTTCCTTCTGAAAGAGAAGTTTGCTCTCTTCTTTCTTCTTTATTATTTTTATTATTTTTATTATTATTATTTACTTTTTTTTTTCTTTGTTGCTGTTGTTGTTGCAGAGAGATAGAGATAGATAGATAGATAAATAGATAGGTAGAGAGAGGAAGAGGGTGTGTTGAAGGGAAAGAGATGGTGCCCCAAAAGCAAGCGGAGGAGGCCATCGTGGTAAGCCAGGCCGATGGTGATCATGAGTCCCTCCCAAGGGAAGAGGAAGAACATCACGGCGGCTTCAGCATGAAAAACATTCTCTGGCACGGTGGCTCCGTTTGGGACGCCTGGTTCAGCTGTGCTTCTAACCAAGTATACTACCCCCTCTACATCTTACTTATTTTTCCCTTTTTTTCTTTCATTCCTTTGCTTGTATTGTACACAGTATTGTATTGTACACAGTACTGTATTGTGATATTTGATATTATTGTTATTATTATATTTTGTAGGTGGCTCAAGTGTTGTTGACACTGCCGTACTCGTTCTCCCAACTTGGCATGTTGTCCGGAGTGCTGCTTCAGATCTTTTATGGAATTATGGGAAGCTGGACTGCTTACCTTATCAGTGTCCTTTACGTTGAGTACCGAACTCGCAAAGAGAAGGAGAACGTCAGCTTCAAGAACCATGTCATTCAGGTCTTTTTTTTTAAAAAAAAATCTCCTCTTTTTTTATTCAATGTGTTCTCTTCAAGATTGAGATTCAGTTCAATTCAGTTCTCAGTTCATTGGTGTGTAATTGTAATTGTAATTGTAATTGTGTATAATAGTAAGTGTGATTTGTAATGGCAGTGGTTTGAGGTACTGGATGGGTTGCTGGGGCCCTGCTGGAAGGCTATCGGCCTGGCTTTCAACTGTACCTTCCTCCTCTTTGGATCCGTTATCCAGCTCATTGCTTGTGCCAGGTGACCAAACCAAACCAAACAAAGCTCATCATTTAATTCAATCATATATATTTCAATGAAGAAAAAAAATTAATAGAAAGAAATAGTACTATAATTTTTGGTTTTTTTTGGGTATCTAAAGTTTGATTGGAAATGTACAATAATTGGAGCAGCAACATCTACTACATAAATGACCGGTTGGACAAGAGGACCTGGACATACATCTTTGGAGCGTGCTGCGCCACCACCGTCTTCATTCCCTCTTTCCACAACTACCGAATATGGTCCTTTCTTGGTCTTGGCATGACCACCTATACTGCCTGGTACCTTGCAATCGGTGCCTTTGTCCATGGCCAGGTATAATACTCTTCCTATCTTAACTGTACTATTATTTCATGTTTTTTAATTACATATATAACTAATTATTACTAATTACTAATTCATCTTCTTTGGGTTGTCAGGCTGAAGGTGTGACACACGTAGGACCTACAAAGCTGGTGCTCTACTTCACCGGCGCCACTAACATCCTCTACACTTTCGGCGGCCACGCCGTTACTGTGTAAGTGGACTTGACAAACCATCTTCTTATTATTATTTTTTGTAATTATTATATGTTAATGAAGTGAAAATGAAAATAAAAAAAAAAAAGAAGAGGAAAACTTTGACGTTAACGGCGCTTGAGCAAGTTCTAAGGCAGCTTTTGGTTGGGAGTGGGGTGGACAAAAGCCGGATGAGGAAATGATGTAGGAGCTTTCCCATCCCACTATACTTTTTAGTAGTAGTCTAATATATATACTACCCAGTCACTTTATTTCTCTTCCTCTTCAAATGCCCAAGTACCAATCCCACCCCCACCTCCTCAATAATTACCAGCATTCACTGCTTTTCTTTAATAATAATTCTGCCTACTGCCGGAGCCGTAGGGCGGCGTCTAGCTCCTTTCCCTTGTTTCATATTCTTATCAGTCCCATCTTTTTAATGCACAAACAACTCACCAACAAACAAATAACCTTTTTAATGGACTGAAGAAACTCTATAATTATGTTTTCTTTTTTTTTTTTTTAATGCAGGGAAATCATGCACGCTATGTGGAAACCACAAAAGTTCAAGTACATATACCTACTTGCAACTCTATACGTGTTCACGTTGACACTACCATCAGCGTCGGCCATGTACTGGGCTTTTGGTGACCAACTCTTGACCCATTCCAATGCCTTCTCATTGCTACCCAAGAATGGGTTCAGGGACACGGCTGTGATACTGATGCTTATTCACCAGTTCATCACCTTTGGGTTCGCTTGCACACCTCTTTACTTTGTTTGGGAGAAGGTGATCGGAATGCATGACACTAAGAGCATTTGCCTTCGTGCATTGGCTCGTTTACCTGTTGTTATTCCTATCTGGTTTCTTGCCATCGTCTTCCCTTTCTTTGGTCCTATTAATTCCGCTGTTGGTGCCCTTCTTGTTAGTTTCACCGTCTATATCATCCCTGCTCTTGCTCATATGCTCACTTATCGTACTGCTTCTGCACGCCAGGTATTATTATGTCATACTATTACTACTTATTTCTTTCTCCTTACTATGTACTCGCTCTCATTCATGCATGCATGAGCGTGAGCGTGAGCATGAGTTAATTTATAATGTGAAATTGGATTGGCAGTAAGTTAGTTCATACTAGTAAAATAGTAGAGAATCCAGTGGGTAGTCAGTCAGTCATTCAGTCAGACAGTGGTTCATTCACATTGGTGCAGTGGAGACTGCAAAAGGGGCGGGGATTAAATTAAAAGAGTGATGGTGATGGAACAAGCATTGAATGAGAGCAGTGGGCTCAGTGGCCCATTTGGTTTCATTATTTTAAATAGTATTTGATCAGACTCGTTTGTTTGGTTGCAGAACGCTGCAGAGAAGCCACCCTTCTTCATGCCCAGCTGGACTGCAATGTACGTTCTAAACGCGTTTGTGGTGGCCTGGGTATTTGTTGTTGGATTTGGGTTCGGTGGCTGGGCCAGTGTCACCAACTTTGTCAGGCAGGTTGACACCTTTGGCCTCTTTGCCAAGTGCTACCAATGTAAGCCCCCAACACCTCCGGCCACCGTAGTCGCCGCACCGCCTATCCAGCATCACTGATTAACTAATCAATCATGATTCCGATCATCAACCATTATCTTCTTCTTTGTCGTCATCATCATCTCAACCGCCAAGAGGACAAGGACAACTACAAGGAATGTATGTTGCTACCCTTCTGTCACAAGTTAAAAAAGCTGAAAGGGGGGAGAGCTTCATAAGAAAGGGGGAAAAAAGCTTATCATCTGCTTATTGCTTGCATTTTGGGTTCTTTTGAGATATCTTAAAAAAAAAAACTATTTTATTTAAGCTTTGATTGTGTACTGTAATTCCTTAATGTTTGTCAAAAAAGTATATATAGGGTTTTCCTGAAATGTTGTTTGCTAGCTGCTTACTAAATATTTAGCACCATGTCCTTTGCTCAATTAGTTAATGCATGAACCAAGAATTTTTTTTTTTTTTAATTTAAAAAACGTATCATTGTAATTAACATGGTTGTCATGAGTGCGAGCATGCTTTCTCTTTAATGAGTTTGAATGAAAACGAACAAGCGAGCAAGCAAGCTTTGCTTTGTCGGCGCGACGACGTGGATCATTTTGATTCCCTTGTGATTTGATTCCCTTGTGCACATGGCCTCCATGTTGTTGCAAGTGTAGCAAAAGCATTCTTTCAGTTTCTTGTGCTTTTTCCCTTCTCTTCCTTCCTCGCACTGCACTGCTCAGTACTAACCATCACATGACATGAAGCAATGGTACACATGAATCAAGTCTTTTCTTTCAACTCTTCCACACCTAGCTCATATCTTTATGCTTTCCTCCTGTATCACCATAAATCATATATATATATATATATATATATATTAACCCTTCTGAAGTGAAGATTGTGTTTGTTTTGTTTTTTTATTTATTTATTGTAGAAACAGTGAAGAGATTTTGCAGTATTAATTACACTTTCTTAATCCATCCAGGCTGGATAGCATTGTTTAACCGCGTACCCTAGTACAGAACATGTGGCATAGCATTTAAGACAGCTTAAAAAGTGTGAATTACCACACAAGGAGTGGCCGCAGAAAGGACCCACTGCATTGAGAATCAAGATGTTCTGGAGGGGCTGAAAAATGGTGGTACTTTACTAGGTTAGGTTGTACACTGCTTTGGACAAGTTTGAACAACAAACATACTGTGAATTCCACACACAAACAAATCAGTCATAAGAGGATCTATGTACAAAACAGGAGAGAGAATGTTTGGAAAAGAACACAGAATTCACAGTTGCAATGGATGATGGAATCAAACAGGGAATCCATTGGACAACATGTCAAGTTGTAAAGTTTCTGCTGTTACAAGTGATAAAAGTTTTTTATGACAGAATTAAAAAAAACACAAAACCAAAAAACAAAAAACAGCAGATTGTGAGGTTCAAAAATGATACCGAGACCAGAGAACACCCCCAGTTCATTTCTATTTCAACTTGTACCAAAATTTTCCGGACTTGCTAGCACAAAGTTTGATTCACTTGTGCCACTTGAATCCATCAATGCAACCAGAATTTGGTTCCTTGTGTGTTCTGACTTAATGGGGTGCCACGGTTGGCCAATTCTTGGATACGGTTTGAGAATTCATTAGCCTGAAAGACACCAAAAGCTTTGACATCAGTACACTGGAAACACAAATAATGACATCAAGGCCTGTGTTTATGACCAAGAAAACTATTCAGCTTCAGGATCAAGTTTGCTAATCAAGGGAAAGTCAAAGATGGCAGAGTACTTGATGCAAAACAAGAGAGCACCAACCATCAAAGCAAGGCCAGGGGACTAAATGCTAAAAGGATAATATTAAATTAGTAAATGACAAGATTTCTTTAGCAAGGTAGTTATAATCAAATATTAATCAATACTGCTCCATCGTACAGAACAAGAAAAACAACAGACTGTTTCATAAATAACACAAACAACATTGAAGAGCTAATGCGATTCCCACAATCAACAAAATCAAAAAATGGCAGACTGTTAAAAACTGATTATAGCAAATCGGCAAGCAGATTTACAACTAGTCGTGAAATCACAAAAAAACTTCCCTCCTCACTGGTGTGGGAATTGGCTTCCAACCAATAAATCTTGACAAAATGGTTTAGACATGTGCACACCACAGGAATGACCCTAAAGGACTGGGCTTTTAGGAAGGGCAATAGATATTTAACACTTGCATATTATGAGGAAGGATCATACAGATTAGTAAACAAAAAACAACAAATAACCCAATAAGAATTTGGCAACACTGTTCCTTTCATCTAACCACATTAAAAAACTAAGCTGATTATTAAAAATCACAGGCCATATATAGTTAACCCTTGCATAATAAGAATAGGGATGAGGCAAATATGTCAACGGAAAGTAAAAACAAAACACTAACCAAAAAGATAAAAGAAAAATTTATAGTACTGACCTTTTCATCTAACCACATCAGAGAGCTGAGCTGATTATTAAGTATCCGGACAGCAACATCGATTGGAGTCATACTCTCGACCAAAGCAAGATCACCTCCCTGTTTAGGACACAGATTTAGCTGAACACAAAGCTGTAGAAATTAAAGAAAACATTCTATTCCCCCAAAAAGAAACTATGCATAGTGGTACCTGATTAGCATTTAGAGTTTGTATAATTGATTTTATCTGCTCAACCATCTTTTCCATTTCCTGCTCAATGTACTCTGCCTGTTCATACCTGATTCCCAGCATATCCAATGATTACAAAATATTGTTACACAATTTAAAGCTTAAGCACATAAGTTAAGATCGACAAAATGTCCAAAACCACTACAGGATTGAAGTTAATTTCACTTGACAGGAGACCAGATAGGAATGTCATCTCATTTTCATAAAAATAATAGAACAAACATACCAGAAAAACATGGATTACTTAATTTTCATGTTATTTACATTTCTCCCTATATCTTCATAGTTTAATAATCCAAAGTATTGAAATTCTTTCTCATACATTTATTAGTAAAAAGAAGCACATTATGGAAACAAAAATGTGGTTCTATTTCTGTGAAGACTAAAACAAAAACATTAGAAGCCAAACTTTAGAAACTTAATGCAGAGTCAGAATTTAAACAATTACCATGAGTAAACTAACACATATAACAGCATCAGATATCCCTAGTTAAGAGCAAGAAGTACTGGAGATATACTATAGTTGCTCAATTCAACTTGACTTGCATAGATTGCAGTTGTTCTATTAGATATATGCACATGTGAAGGTAAAATGACACCATCTATTTCCGGTATCCCAACCAAAAGAAAAAAGAAATAAGAGAAATAAAAGAAAGGAAATGGAATAGTTGAGATTGCGTTAGAGGAATCTTGAGGCACTAACATTTTGTCTCTTACAGCCACTGCCTCATCTGCAAGAAGTAAGCCGCGCTCCTCCTTGTAAATACGCTCGGCTTCTTCCTCCATACTCTTCAAAGCCTTATCAACCTGCCAAAAAGTGTCAACAACAGTAGAGTTCTTAAAAATCATTGTTGCCATTACATGAAATTAACTCATAGAAGTGAGAATCACCACATGGAAGATGGCCCCAATCTATTATGTTTTTAATAACCAATTACTACTTCAATGTAGCTCATAGACATCGGAGATATACTGAAAGCATAATTCCTGGAGCCAGACAATGATAGGGTATCCTGAACATTAAAATATACAATTTCCGTGTTTTGATTCAAAGAAAAAGAACTAGCAGTGCTTACACATATTGCATCAACCACCTATATGGTATACATGACTAATTCAGATGAATGCTAAAACATATTTCACTCTGATATATGCTGCCTATCAAGCAAGATCAATTGTTCATTATTATGATGCAAAGAGACCAAAAATTATGTGAAAAGTAATATTTGGAACTTCTAACCAAGTCTAATGTACCCACTTTTAGTTTACTATCTAGGGTTTTTAACCATAAATAAAATCAAACTCTTTAACATGAACGCAATCACGCGACAATACTTACATCTGTTCTGAATTTCACCAGAAGAAAATACCAAGCTTTGAGGTATACCTCTTTTTGATGAGTTTCAATTAGCTCGAGCTGTCGCTCCAAGATAGTCTGTGACTCAACAACTTTTGCTACCTCAGCCTAGAAAGTGACAACATAAACATTGGAGAAAATCAAAATGACAAGATGGAAGCAAAGCATTAAAAAGGCATGAACTAGAAGAAGCTACAACAAAATTATCATAATGGAAGCCAAGATGCAAAAATATGAGCCTAAAAAAAATAAAGAACAATAACAAATAAAAAAGAAATTTGCAATAATGAAGCAGATTTATAGTATAACTTAACAAATTTGCTATCCACATTGATGACTTAAGTGTTAGAAGGGTTCAACATACTAGAAGTACAGATGCAACATGAAACTTTTTGAGTTTCCAAGTCTGGTACCACCATGAGAAAACCAAGATACTAAGAGTTTCACTTCCCTAATTATATACAAAGAATCAAACAAACTTATTTCATATTAACAACCATAATGTGATTTCTGCTCTTGTTCAATAAAGAAATGACATGAGAAGAAAACCTCAAGCCTAATAAGAATGTCACGATTTTGTAAGATCCTTCTATCCCATTCGGCTATTGCAGTAGCCTGCTTCCGAAACTTAGCAGCACGATCCTGTAATTCAGCATTCCAGTCTTTGATAATCTGTAATTCGAAATAATAAGAAATGAATAGAGTTAACTAACAGAATTGATGGAAGTTTGATGGAAGTATGAGAAGCGGTTCCTGCGAACAAGGTATAACAAAGAATAGCAAATGATGCACCATCTAAAACACTTTAGAAACAAGTACACTCTAGGCAAAAATTTTCATCATTATGGACTTCCACGAAGACAGTTACCTCCTCAACAGTTTTCCCTGCAATTTCTGATGGTAATTTAGGACCTTGCGATGCCACTAAACTGCTTGAAGTTGTACTAGTTCTAGGTTAAGAAAATGGGTAAAAACATAAAGTCCATCAGATGTCAAATTTGGAACTGATATTTTACAATAAGCAAAATTTTGAATGCAGATAGTTCATGAGAAGCTTGACGAACCCGCTAGTACTAGCTCCAATTGCAGAAGATAATGTCTGACTTGTGGTGGAAGCAGAAGCTGACAAACCCACAGATGCAGCAGGAGTTACACCTATATCAAAAAACACATTTGTCATGGTCAAAAACAGCTACTTGATAAATTAGAAATATTTGATTAACTGTAATTAATTCAAACAATAATATATTCTCAGCTTCCAGGTGATAATACTGGCAAAATGAAGGGAGTTCTAATATCATATCTATTCTTCTCAAAGACATCTTCAGCCCAAGGCTCCAAACTATGTGATGTAAATTTTATAAAAGACAATGTATCAAGATTCTTATCAGAGTATTTCTAAAATTATCAAGAATTGTGATCTTCAACAAACAATGAAATTTTCTCTACTAGAATGGAATTGGACAGTGGGGCACGTCATGTTAATTGAAAAACATATCAGGGCATGAAATAACTACAAACCCACATGAGCTATTGCAAATGAAGGATGTCATAAAGCAACCAACTGTTAATGAAGAATTCAAGGGAACATAAATTTTTGAAATGTTTTTGTACCCCCAATCATGTGTTTGACAATCAAACAGAAAAAGTGCAGTTATTGGGGAAAAAAAAAAGAACCATATGAAAAAATTTGCTGAAAGATAGTTAATGTTAAGGTCATTTATTAACAATATTTTCACAGAGGAACACCAAATTGCTTAAACATCGTGAATTTCAGAAGTTGCTAAGCATCAGTAAACTCACCAAATGCCGGAGCAGATGTTGATTGTGCTGTAGATGAAAAAAGAGGTGACGCTGTTGAGGCAGCCAATGCAGGCGTTGAAAAACTTGGAACGGCACTAGCAGCAGGGGTTGCAGGTAGTGCTGTTGTCGATGGTGCTGAACCCACCCCAAAAGCCGGGAATGACAGGGCAGCCGTTGACATGGTGTATGCACTACTAGAAGTAGGGGCTTGTGAAGTTGTCACGGCAAGGGGTGAACCCGTTGGGGCAGCAGTTGTTCCTGATGCAGGAACACTAGAAGCAGAAGCTGCCGGTGCTGTGGAAACAGACTGTGTTGAAGAAGAGCTGGCAAATGAAAAGGAAAACGGTTTTGCTGTTCCAGTGCTAGACAATCCTGCAGCAGCGGAGGAGGCCGGAACACCAGTGGCGTCAGCGAACGCGAATGAAGAAGATGATTTCGCTGCTCCGGTGCTAGACAATGCTGTGGTAGCGGAGGAGGGAGCAAAACCAAACGCGAATGAGAAGTTGGGGGCGGACGATTCTGAGGTTCCAGACGCTAAAGTGGATGACGGGCTGGTAGCGAACTGTCCAGCAGAAGGCGGAGCTACCGATGTTGTGCCGCTTGGGGCTGATGCTGACGAAGGCGTAGCCGTGGTGGCAAATATAGGTGTTGCTGACAAAGAGACGGAGGTTGTGGCCGAAGACGAAGAGGAAGTAGCGAATGTTGGGGCTGATGATGGAGCGGTGGTCTTTGAGAGGGAGAAGCCAGTTCCAAAGGCGAAGGATGGCGCAGAGGAAGCTGATGAAGAGGATAGAGAAGAAGCGGAAGAAGAAGCTGAGAACAGTGACGGGAATCCAGCAGAACCCGGAGCCGAAAAGGAAGGGAACGCAGGCGTGGTGGTATTGGCCGATGAAGAAGGAGCTTGAAATGAAGAGAAGGAGGGGAGTGGTAGAGTAGTTGTTACCGTAGCCGCGGAAACCGACGAGGCGGCGCTACCGGTGAACAATGTTGAACCAGAGAATAATGAAGCTGCGGCAGATGAGGAGGAGAACCCCGATGTTCCAAATAGTGGAGATGAAGAAGCAGTGGCCGAAGACCCTGCTCCGAATCCTAACAGAGCTGGAGACGGTGCTGAACCAAAAGGCGGGATGGGAGTGGATGAAGGTGTGGTCGATGACGTTGAGGCGGCAATGGTGGTGGAGGACGAGGTACCTGTGAGGGAGAAGGGGAAGGGTTTGGAAGCAGAAGAACTAGGGTTTGTTGATGCGCCAAAGAGAGGAGGAGAAGGGGCACCAAAAGATAAGCCGGTGGTGGTCAAGGGAGATGGCGAGGCGAATGGAGCGGAGGAGGATGAGGACAGTGAAGCAGTGGATCCGAAGGAGAAGGAAGGAGATGAGGAGGTTGTGGATCCAAAGGAGAATGGAGAAGAGGATGATGTGGTGATAGAGGAAGAGGAGCCAAAGGAGAACGAGAAGGATGATTGCTGGGGCTGGGACGCGGAAGAGGATGAAGAGGAAGGGATGGTTGAGGAGGGGTTGAATGAGAAGGACGACGCCATGGTCGCGAGGAGCCGCGCGCGGAGTGAGGAAGAAGAGGCTTTGCTGGGGTTTTGGTCCCTTCGAAGTTGCCTAGTTCTTTTGAGTCGGCATGATTCAGGGTGGGTGGGATCAATTTCGTTTTGGATCCCTTTTTAGGGTTCGACCATTTCAAATCGGAAATGTAAATCCAATAATGAACGAATTATTCATGGAGTGGCCATTTAAAAAATTATATATATGTATATATATGAAAATTACTGTTTATCATTCAGCAATTTTAAAACTTTCCGAACAGCGCCCCCTATAAGGTTTGAATATCCCGAACAGTCCTTCCGTCGTTGTTTCACTTCGAAATTTTGCAATTAAGCAGCATTTTGACTTCAAATTTACAAAGAATGCAAAACACGAGACAACTGTAGAATAAATTGCAATTGGTTGTCAATGACATTTTCATGCATCAAAAGAATACAATAAAAATATTTTTAGAATCAATACAATGCACCCGTCACACTCTAGGCATTGAAGACAATTTATATTTGTTATAAACTCTTTGCATAAATATTGTAAATACAAATTTAAACAAAAATACATTATAAACATTACATAGCACAATGAAAAACACACACATGTGAGATTGCATAACAATCGAAAAATCTATTCAAAACTTTTAAATGGAAAGCTATTTTTAAACGGAAAAATGATTTGTTAAACAAAAATCTTGTTTGTTAAGCTGATACTATTAACCATATCAAATTAGAAGGGAAACATACATTATAAACATTACACAACACAATGAGATTGCATAACAATCGAAAAATCTTCTTCAACACAATATGCTTGGACAAAAATAACACAGAATGTAAAAACAAAAGAAAATTGCACAACTTTTTCAACGGCGTCCACCTCGCCTCAATACCTTAGAGCGCAAATTAATGAAATGCCGAAGAGTTGAGCGAGAGTTCTCCTTCAAGATAACGGTGGAACGAAATTCCAGTCCTTCACAAGATGTCCAAGCAATGATAACTTTGAAAAGGGAAAAGTTGAAGAAGCGATGAGTGCAAATAACCGGCACCAGTAATGGTATTGTCTCGGGATTACACAAAGAAAAAAAAAGCTTTCTTTAAAAGTGAAAAAATCATTGCACCCCCGTCAAACCATGTTGCACTTGCCACAACTTCCTACGCAAAGGACAATTTCGTCCAAAAAATTCAAAATTAACTATGTCAATCACTGTTACATTTTTGGGTGGGTGTTTGAAAATTTAAGAGGAGAATTTGTGCATATTGCAAATATATATATATATATATATATATATATATATATATATATATATGCGATGGGGAAATTTTAACTTGATTATCTATCATCCACTTTTTTTTAGAAAAAAAAAACCTTGATTTATTATACATACTAAAATAAATGTATAATTTGCTACCAGAATATTTTTAAAAACAAACATAAATTTTTTTATTATATTTAAATTTTTATATTAAATATAATATAAATAATTAAATATATTTAATTATATTTATTTGTTGCTTAATAAATATTCATAAAACTTTTTGAATCCTAACAAAAATTATTTAACTATAATAGTATTAAAATTTTAATTGCGTGTTTATATATAATATTAATGTTGTTTTAAACATTCCCAATCTTAAAAAAAAAAAAAAAAAAAATCTAATGTGGACCGAGGGAATTTAACTAATTTATAAAAATAGTGGATGGTTCACAATTCTCACGATGGACAACACTTTAAATTGATTTCACAAAAAAGTATTTTATATGGTCTATTAATCAATAAATTTTCAAATTATATTAATTAATAATTTCATATATTAAAAATGTAGCATGAATTTTGTTAATGGTATTTAAAACATTTTTTCATTATTATCTATTAAAAATAATTTAGAATTTTGTTTGTGGCATTTAAAAAATTTTTATTAGGTGTTATAATTTTTTTTAAACTATAAGCAAAATTATTATTTGGTTGTGTTGTTTCTTATTTAAAAAAGTTATACCATAGTTGTAATGGAAAAAGATTTTTACCAACTTTGTATTACATTCAGGCAACTTTTTATGCAGAACAAGAGATATTGTACCGTACTTGTCTATTTTTTTTTCGCATATTAAATGCACCATTGCTATATATAGGAATTTGGTAAATTGAATTAGTTGAGTGGACCAGTCTCCTAAACTCCTAGCCAATCAAATTATTTAGCAAGGGACAACTTAAATTTTGTGTATATCATTTTGCTTGATTTAGATTGGATTTGTTAAGAGTTAGGTTTCAAACATTTTGGTAAATTGAATTAGTCAAATGAACCAAAATGCTGGCTTTAGCCAGAGAGCCCAAACAAGTAGAATAAAACTAAGATAAACATATTTTTATTTGAAAATTCAAAATCTTATCCACATCTATCTTATGCCAAGAGCTATGCCTCACCATATTTCATTCAATTTTTCATTTTTTTTTTGTCCACACTACAACAAAATTCACTTATATAATACTCACATTGATATGATAAACTCAGTACACGTGATTCATAATTTTCATGAATGGAATCGATGTCAAAAATATCAAGACATTTCACATCTTATAAATTTGTCCCGAGTGTTGACTAAACCCTTATTAAAAAGGTCTTATTAAAAATCAAAACATATTGGAAATCGGTCCCCACAATCAACTTGGTTAATCACTTAATCCCTGAGCCATTGATCGCTATAACTTTTAGATAGATATATTATTATTATTATTATTATTATTATTATTATATATATACACACAAAATCAGCATTAAATATATATATATATATATATATTTTTTTTTTTTGACAAAAATGACATATGTCAAATTAAAAAGGGGCACGAGGCACTTGAAGACCCCATAATACACTCACTTAAGTAAACTGGGGATTGAACTTTGGGAACCACCACTCTTAACCAAAAAACGGAAGGGACAAAATCATTATTAAACATGATAAGAAACAGATGGTAATAATATATATATATATATATGGGCGGTGAGTGAAGAGCATTTAACACAAGGACTGTGCGTCGTGAGTGCCATAAGTGTCAGACTCAAGAGACTCGCACCATTGAACGTGTGAGCCCAACATTTAACCGGTCCTGTCCGGCCTGATTTGGATGCAAAACTCGCACTGAAAGCTCTATTTATCAAGGGACCAAATCAAAACCCCCAATCAATCTACTTCTTCTTCTTCTTTTTCTTTTTCTAAGGCAGATTCCGAAAGACAGCACCATGAGACGCATATGTGAGATAATCCCGCTAAGTTCCACAGAATCATGCTTCCCTTGTCAAAGTCGCAAGAATCATTGACGCGAGCCCTTAAATAAAGCTCTTCGGTCTTTGACGACACCCTTCCCAATCTCCAAAGGCGCCAACTTTTTTACTTTTTTTGATTTTTTTTTTTCATCTTATGATAAGCTTATTGCATGCATATCTCTCACTCTCCATCCCTGAAAAGGAAAAGTAATATTCGCATTTATACCTATTTAATCCATTCACTCCCCTATTATTCCATTGCCTGATCAAGAGAAGCCAAAAGAAAAAAAAAAAATCTTTTTTTTTCTTTTTTAATCTGCACTGAAGCTCTGAGAGCAGAGCACAATGGAAGCCTTAGCGGTGTCCGGTTCGTTCAGGCCGTTAAGGCTCCGCAGCTCTGTCGCCGCCGCCCCCTCCGCCTTTAGCTGCACCCGCTCGTCCCTGCGAGTTCCCAAACGTTGCCGTCTTTCATATCTGCCTTCCTTCAAGTGCTGCGCCCCGTCATCAATATCGGCCGCCGTCGGTAATACCGGAGAGCTTGATTGCTTTTGATGGGAAGTGGGTGTTGTGTTTTGCCTGACAGGTGTTTGTTTTAATGGATAGCTGATATGGACGAGATGGCTAAGTTCAAGGAGGCGGCTAAAACCGGGAACTTGGTGCCCCTTCATCGCTGCATATTCTGCGATCACCTGACGCCGGTGCTGGCCTACCGCTGCTTGGTGAAGGAGGACGATCGGGAGGCCCCAAGTTTCCTCTTTGAATCTGTAGAGCAAGGTTCCAGGAGAACCAATGTGGTGCGCTGATTTTCTTTATGTATTGTTTCTTCTTTATATTTAATCCTTTTAGCTTGATGTGTAAGTTTTCCCCCCCAGTAATGTAAAATAAATGGTGATATCAGGGTCGATATAGTGTTGTGGGAGCTCAGCCAGCGATGGAGATTGTGGCAAAGGAGAATGCGGTAGTGATTATGGATCATGAAGAGGGAAAAATGTCAGAGGAGTTTGTGGAGGACCCAATGCAGGTGCCTCGGAGGATCATGGAGGGCTGGAGCCCGCAGATAATTGACAGCCTTCCTGATGCATTTTGTGGTAATTCTTTTGTTCATCCGTTCCTCTTTGCCAGAGAATGATGAAATGTTTTAAACATCCCTTCTTATGTTTTCTATGAATGATCATCAAACAAAGTTAAACCACATAAAAGTGGAAACTTTCAAGTGAATCTGGATCATCATCATTTCTGTTCCGATTGCATGATATTAATGACTGCAATGTGTATTAAAACTAGCTGGATGTTTTTCTCTTACCGGTTTCTTTTGTTTAAATTGAGCATTAGGAAGTCTATGAAATATCATAGAAGGTTGCAGCATGATTGTTGCCCTCATGGACTAGCTAAATGTATGAGTTGTATTGTAACTCTTTCATTGATGATCTGGAAGGCTAAATTCACCATCATGTAATTTTTCTAGGTTTGCTAATGCAGTTAATTTTATCACCATGTTGTTGTCAATGCTTGTGTGCTAGTTACAGGGACACGCCGGCATTTGTTCACAGCTTGTTTTTCAAAATCCTTTCTGAGACAATGATGCCCTGTTTTCAAATCTATTATTTCATCAATCAATTGGCTGTACTCACTTTTGAACATTTATGATGAACTCAACACCTTTCCCCTTGTTTTTGCTGCAATGTTTCATTTTATTTGTCAAATGACCAGTTTGGTGGATTCATAAATCTATACTTGAAGTAGTTTATCCCTTTCTAAGTTTTGGAAAAGAGAAAAGAACAAGATAAGGAATATTGAGCAGCCAGTTAAAAATTACTCACTAATCAGAACCCATTTCTCATTTTCAAAGTCATCATCGTCCAGTTTTCCTTCAGAAATGGTGTTTTTATAGAGCAAAAATGAACTTATTAGGTTGTGTAAAAGGTGATATAGTTATTTCTAATGTAATTATGGCATGATATGAAACACTTGGTTTTTGCCAGATTCCTTCCAATTTTGTTCCTTAGCCGTAGCTCATGTACTTCTTTTATCAATTTTTTTATGTGTAATACATGATCATTGGTCAAGAAGAGAGCATGCTATTGCGAAATAACAGTGTGATCTTTGTATATCGGAGATTATATAACCTGCATCACCAACTTATAATGCCAACCATGTAGAAGCCACCATGCTGGCTCCCCTTAACATGTGCATACACGCCACTTCACTTTCTTTGTCAACTTGAAAACCAAAATAGCTCCATTATCTCATTTTTTTAATAGTGTGCTTTCATTGAATATTCATTGTTTCAAATGTACCACGGTAGAAAGTTATGATTATGTGAATAGTCGTTTGTGGCTCATGTGTATATGCGCATATGGATAATGAAGACTAGCTCTGTTACGCAAATGCTAAACACGTCCATTTTCTGTGCAGGTGGATGGGTGGGCTACTTCTCATATGATACTGTGCGATATGTAGAAAAAAAGAAGCTTCCTTTCTCCAGTTCACCTGTGGATGACAGGAACCTCCCAGATGTTCACCTAGGTCTGTACAATGACGTTGTAGTGTTTGATCACGTGGAGAAGGTCTGTATCTCTTGCTACACACATTTGTGGGTTATATCCACCTTATGTGGTTGACAAATGTAGATGGTTATAAAGGCACATATAAACTCATTTGTTGAAAGATGTATAATGGACATGTTTGTGCACACGATAGTAATGGTAAAAGAACCATACTGGACCTTTCCTTCATCCATACAAACTAGCGACAGGTGTCAATATGCTGCTCTCTGATTCTGTCTCGTGTCGTCGTAACTTTCATTTGCAAGTAAAGGGAATGGCATTGTGTCATTTTCTCACCGCCTAATGAAATCCCTTAGAAGACCTTTTCTTAAAATAGGAAAACAAAATTTCCATGTTTTTCTTATTTCCGTCAATATTTTGATTGTGCTCTGTCCATTTATTTCAATCTTTATCTTTGGTAACTATGTTAATTTTAGTAGTTAGCCCTTACCGTTCTCTTTAGCCAGGTTAAAGGTATCTTTAAGCTTTCAGTGGATCTGATTTTTTATAATATTTTCACTTTGCCATAGAAAGCATATGTCATTCATTGGGTGCGTCTAAGTCAGTATTCCTCTATTGAGGAAGCCTATGTTGATGGGCGGAATCGATTGGACAAATTTCTGTCAAGGGTACACAATATTGATGTGTGAGTGAAAAAATCTCCTCTCTCCATAGAAACTACTGTGTTTTTGCTTGTGCTTCAGTAATGATGGATATGGTCATATCGCAGTCCAAGACTTTCTGCTGGATCAGTGAAATTGCGAACTCAACTCTTCGGTAGTTCATTGAAAATGTCAACAATGACAAGTGAAGCATATCAGAAGGCTGTTTTGCAGGCAAAAGAACATATTCTAGCAGGAGATATTTTCCAGATTGTCTTGAGCCAGCGTTTCGAACGTCGTACTTTCGCAGATCCATTTGAAGTGTATAGAGCTCTAAGAATTGTGAATCCTAGTCCTTATATGGCTTATTTGCAGGTTTGGCATTTCCTTCTGATAATTTTTTCTTTCAAGTCATTTTTTTTTGTTGTCTAGACACCATGATCTGCTACATGTAGAGGCCTGACAAATTGTATATTGTGCACGTTGTGTGTATCGATCTTGTAGTTCTGAATTCTCTCATGGATATTTTCTTTACCAGGCTAGAGGATGCATTCTCGTGGCATCTAGTCCTGAAATTCTTACACGTGTAAAGCAGGTAAATTGGCATGACCTTTTTACTAGTGTTTGAGGGCTTCTAAATTGTTGCCTTAAAACATTTAGTAGTCTCATGTTCTATAGTTCCTTTTTTGTTGAGTAGCTAATAATTTGCTTGTTTTTTTTCCTATATGCATTTTATTTAGTGTAAAACTTCCATTGACTTTGTCATCTTTGATGCCTTTGTTTTGTTAACAGAGGAAGATTGTCAACAGGCCACTAGCTGGAACAGAAAGGAGGGGTAAGACAGAGGAGGAAGATCAGATGCTAGAAAAGAAGCTACTAAATGATGAGAAGCAATGTGCTGAGCATGTCATGCTTGTAGATTTGGGACGCAATGATGTCGGAAGGGTTTGTGTTCTTTTCTTTTACGCATTCCTAATCTTTCCTATCCTTTACATAGATATTATATATTTTCGGGATTAGTTTAAAATGTTTTATTGAACTGTCCCATAGCAATTCTGCCTTTGATCCAATCACTTGTATCTTCATCATTGTCTACTTATGGCTTGCTTGATCTATTTACTTTTAAATTTGATTAATGGATAATAGAAAATGAATGCCCATGTATGACATGTAGAGTTTCTTTCACTGTTATAAAAAATATGTATATATATCCTTAATTGTCAATAAGATCTGAACTATTCCCTGATAGTAGGTTGCTGCTTAGAATATAGTACTTAGCAGCATGAGATTATTGATTCTCATTACTTCTGTAATGCATTGTGAAGTAATGGGTAATGCTTGCTTCTTTTTCATATGGGTACTGTTTTATATTTCCCTTCTGCGGTGAGTTGGATGCATTTATCTATGGTACTCAAGCTGAAGGGCGTCTTTGCTACAGGTCTCAAAGCCTGGTTCTGTGAAGGTTGAAAGGCTAATGGAAATTGAAAGATACTCTCATGTGATGCACATCAGCTCCACGGTAAAAATTTTCACTTGCCAATTTAATGGCATATCTTTGATTATTGATTAATTCACGAAATAATGCTGAATAAATATCAATGGACATCAGCATATTGTTATCTTAACTTTCTTCCATTAAGCTAGTTTTGGCTGGTTGAAACACCTTTAACAGGTGACAGGCGAGCTATTTGATCACCTGACATGCTGGGATGCTCTTCGTGCTGCATTGCCTGTTGGCACAGTCAGTGGAGCTCCAAAGGTTTGCTCTGCTACGCTTTATTGTAATTGGAATTGTTCTCTATCTCTTGACACACAAACATCATTCGTAGTCTCCAATTTCCTACCTTGTGTAGACATATCCTTGTACCATCTTTCTTTGGGTACTAGCAATTGAAGTATATGAACAATTATCAGTAATTATTCACTAAAATTTTATTTATTATTGTATTTTATTTTGGATACTACTTTTTTGATCTTTTTTATCCATACTACTTCATGTCTGTGTTGCTGCTGTTCATAGGTTGTTGACCATTGATCTGGTCAACCTCCTAACATCCTTAACTGTGACCATGCCATTTCCTGTACTACTTTTTTTCCCCCTTTTGATCGGCCCTTGTTTGTGTATTATCTCATCCATTTACAGGTAAAGGCCATGGAGTTAATAGATCAGATGGAGGTAACCAGGCGAGGGCCATACAGCGGTGGATTTGGCGGGATATCGTTTTCAGGAGATATGGATATTGCACTGGCCCTACGAACCATGGTTTTCCCAACTGGAACCCGGTACAACACAATGTACTCATACAAGGACATGAACCGCCGGCAGGAATGGGTGGCACATCTCCAGGCCGGTGCAGGGATCGTTGCTGACAGTAATCCAGAATTGGAGCAGAGGGAGTGTGAAAACAAGGCTGCTGGTCTCGCCCGTGCTATCGATCTTGCAGAATCTACTTTCCTTGAGTAGTCTCTGCTCCAGACCTGAAATTAAGGATAGCTTAATTTGGCTATTTTCTCCTTTCTCCTTGTTTTATGCTTATGCTTCCAGCATCTGCTCTTGTTCTCTGGTAAATTATCTCAGTGACAAGTTACTCGCAGAACAATGGAAGACTAAATAAATCAATTTGGTTATTCGGATTAAGAGTAGAGTGCTTTCTTCTTCTGTTGACAAATTGTGATGCTGTGAATGTTTTTTCAAATAACAACTTGTGGTTTCCTGAGAAATGTGGATCTTTTACAATGTTGAATCATATACATTTATATAGATTTAAAATGTTGGTTTATTTGATTTTGAGGTGCTTGTTCAATAATTTTACGAGAAGAGTAACAACATTTATGTATGTATGTAAATATCTCGGGGCAAGAGTCAGGGGAGCCATTCATTTTCCGGATTAGAAAAGTAGGAATAAATAGGGAAGACTTGAGGGTGCTGGATGTAAAATAACGGGCATTCACTATGTAGTGTAGTATATACTATATACCAGAAACATTGGTGTTCAGAGCCCTTATCCCTTTCTCACGAACTAGCCATGGCGCTACTGGTGCTGGGGGCTGGGACTCTTCTCCCAAACTCCTCCATAGCTTCGCTTTCCTTCTCCCGTACCTTATCTGAAGCCTCCCTGCCCACCGCCTCCTCCCTTTCCATTTGCTTTTCTGCTCTGCAGCCGCCTCCTTCCCCTTTAGGTTGAGGAATGAGCCTTTCTTTTGCTTCTCTCTTCTTTGCTTTTTTTTTTTTTTTCTATATTAGAGTGTCTCATTTCTTGTGTTTAATATTTCTTTCTTGTCAGTGTACTGCGGCAGAGGAGATAGGAAGACCGCCAAGGGAAAGCGCTTCAATCATTCCTTTGGGAACGTAAGAGATTAGATTAGATTATATAAATTTCATTTCTTTTGTTTCTTGATTTATTTATCTTAATAATTATTCATGGAGTCATTGATTTATAGGCGAGGCCTCGCGACAAGAAGAAGAAGGGGAGAGGTCCTCCCCGTGCACCGATGCCGCCGGCACCACCCAGAAAGGACCGTTTTGATGATGATGAGGTTGTCAAGATCGACATCGACGAGTCCCTCTTCTCTTAGTCTTTCTCTTTCTTTTTCTTGAGTTGTTGTATCAATCAAGGCATTTCTAATGAGCTGCTGCTGCTGCTGTGCTACTCCTCCTGCAACTTCTTATTTACGCCACCACCTATGCTATTGCTTATTTGCTTCTCTTTTCTTTTCTGCTATCAAATCTTTGATCATCAACATCATTTTTATTATTTTCCCATTTTTATATTATTACAAACTAATTTTACAACTTAATTCATGCAAGCTTGAATCTGGTATCATGTAATATATTTTAGAGATGCAATGCGTCAACGGAGCCCACCCATAGTGATTGGGTAGGAATAATAGCTAGATAGCGGTATATAAGCAAATAAATTACCTGACATTGTACACATAGGACTGTTTAAGAAACCATGAAAGATACATAATCAGATCGGTAATCGGTATTAGATGGTAGTACAACATCACAAGTCTATGAAGATAAAACTAGCCAGAACCGAGCAAATGTCAAAGTAACTCCATTCTGTCATCACAAGTCTTCTCAGCTTTCTCTCCAAGCTGCAGCCGAATAGCAAAGAGAATGGGTATTTTTTTTTCTTTTTTTGCCTAACAAGCACATGTCAGTAGTATTACGGAGAAGCGAGAACAATCTATTTCTGCTACTTCATCTGGTAAGTGAACCACCTGGAGAAAACCTGCTTCCTTTCTCACTTCCAATATCATCATTTCCGAATTCGATTCCATCCAAAGAGTGGATTGCATTGCTCACACTGGGTTCCGAGCTGGCATTGCTGCTTGTTGCCAACGGTGAATCTGAAACACTCACTGTGCGGCTCTTTGTTGGCCCAGACCTCACACTGTACATAGAAGATGCTGGAATGTTGGTCATCAACGGCCTCAAATTGTTGGGAATGCTCCGCCTAATATCCTGTTTCAAAGGAAATCACCTCTTAGATGCAGAGAGATCAACATGGAATACCAAAAACAACAGCATTAGAGTTGTGAGCAGAGAGATCAACATTGAAAAGAGAAGAGAGCAACACAGACCATGTGCCTCAAAGCCATATCCAGTGATTTCTTAGACAATGTCCTCCCAAAGCCTGTACTATCTGGAGATGAGGATGATCTGGGGTTATTCTCGGACCGCAAGTCATCTTGCTTGGGAGGCACCAATCTTCTCAAATTCACAACCCGTTCAACCATCTTGCTCCCGATCATAACAGGGCTTATATTATCACCACCATTTAGCCGTGATCGATTTACTGCAGGCACAGAAGTCCCACTCTGAACAGTCCCATTCGGAGCTCTACCTCTAGCGGGGGAGCAGGACTGCCTTCTTGGTCTAGTAGCAGGTCCAGGCTCAGCAGACCTGGAGCTGGGTACTCCAGGTCTACCCCGGGAAGCAGAGGAGGGCCTCTCTGGCATTGAAGTCCTCAAATTTACGGGTGCCTCAAGTGAAAAACCAGGCATTTCTGAAGGTTTCCATGGTCTTGATTTCACTGTTGGTGAGGTTCCCCGTGAAGGGGGGGCTGAAGTTTTCGGCACTGTCTGACCAGACTTCGTAACAGCAGCGGACCGACTAGGAACGGTAGAACTTGCTGATCGACCAGGAATGGTAGAACTTGCTGACCGACCAGGAATGGTAGAACTTGTAGGAGCGTGTGATGGGGTAGCACTCGGGGTTGAAGCTCTTCTTGTTGGAGTGGATGCCCTTGATGCAGGCCTACTGGCAGTTGGTGCAGGTCTGGGCGTTGGGGTAGAAGATCTAGAAGGTGTTGATGATCTAGGAGGCTGTGCCAGTGGCTTTGAAGGTAACGTAGGTCGTGAAGTAGGAGTGGAAGGTCTAGAAGGTTTAGTAGTGGCAGTGGCAATAGTAGGACGTCCAGTTGGGGTCGCAGGTCTTGATGAAGTGGTACTACGGCCTCCAGATGATGATGGTCTACGACTTGCCATACCTGAAGAGTTCAAACCAGAGGATGAGGTCGGTCTTGCAGAAGCCAAGACTCTAGTGGATGAAGGTTCATGAGGATGTGCCAACTGCAACCGCAAAATAAAAGAAGAATTAATCAACTCAAAAAGAAAACGCAAGAAATTTAAGGTTATTAGCAATTTTTTTTTAAAAAAAAAACTGACATAGCGCTCTACTATCATCAATCAATAAACATCTCGTTTTCTTTAGTTGGAGAAATCCATCCAGTGAATTCTGTGTATCAGTATATTCTTCAATGGAGGCTATGAACTCAATGAAATTCAATCATTTCTTACTTACGACCCTGCCTCATGCTGAGGAATAAAGTAAATATCGTAGTTTGCAGGAAAATCATAACATTTATTGGATATCTATTGACCTTGATGCTGTGAGAATAAGCGGTCTCACTGACAGTGACTGATAAGGGCTCTCATTGCCAACGAAAAAGGTAATAATACCATGTTATTGAAAGTGAAATCCTCTCCCCACACACCCACCCATCTCCTAAAAGGCATGCTTGCTCCCAACCACGGTTAAATCAAATGGTAGCATTTTCCACTAACATATTTATTGATGTTTGGGCAATTGGCGCTACACAGAATGCATAGAGAATAGGATGCATGGAGTTAATCTCACCAACACTAGACAAATAGTCACATTGGAGTGAGAATAAAAAATTCCCAAGAAGCGGCAGGTCAAATGATCTATTCAATTGGCTTATAAGATCGTAAGATAATTACAATAAAAAAAAAAAATTATGAATACAAAGGTGAAATCAGTGTCATGATCACAGTAGATCATCATATAGCCATTAATCATGCATATTTATTGATAAGACATAACTATTGTTCTCAACAATTTTTGCAAAAAAAAACTATTGTTCTCAACAATAAATAGCATGAATGCTTAGGCTGGTTCATTTAGTATCAGCTCTTTCTTGTCATATACATTCTCAGAACAAGAGGATATGCTAGCATTTATTAAAATTATAGATATCAATGAACAATACAAAATATGTGGTTAACAAACCATTCCTCAGAAACAGAGTACAAAAAGAACAATCTAGGGCATTAAGCTTTCACCAATTAGTAGTGCAAGGAGTTAAGTACATGGTCAATCTTCCTAGATGGCAAAACAGAAGTTTCCTCAATTTAAATTGTAATGCCCAAGTAGAGAGTGATTGATCTTACAAATGCACCAGGACCTGCCATCTTCATAGCAATTACGTACTGGAAAGGATCATGAGCTCAACTAAGGTTCCCCACCCTTATTCACTTGTCTTTGTTTAGTGCTTTTTCTAATTATATTTTGGGATATGCTCCAGCTCATCAGGCCCCACCAATCAACAGCATAGCCTCTTACAGGAGTTACTTTGAAAACCAGAGAAAAAAAAAGCAAGGGGAAAAACATGGAATTGGTAAAGAGGAAAGTTTAGGATATGCATGGCAAAGAGACAGAAAAGGAAGGAAAGATTGGAAGAGATAAGGAATAAGGATCAGCACTGGCACCATGATCTAGCTTTCATGATTGTTCAACTTCTTGTATAGCACAGCTAGATTGATCAACTTGGGACAAGTTAACATTACTCTGATCCTTCTCCATTGATTCTTAATGCATTGTTTTTTCACAGGGATTACTCTAATTTAAGATTCCCCATACAAATTTGGAGCTTTTATTTACATTCAGTTTTATTTGCTTTATACAGGAAAGGCATGATTTTGGTTACATAATTATATTTTTCCTATAAAAATAATGCTTGATCTCCCCTCCTGAGTCCCAACTTAATGAAAGACAGAAATATGCAAGAATCTTAAATGGGGAAATTTCTGTAGCAAGTTTCCCTTCTAAAGCCAATTTACAATGGTTTCTTTAAAAACTTGAAAGTAAGTAAACTTTTAACTTACATACTAGACCGGGTGAAAATTATAAATTACTATGCCATAAGATATTAAGATTCACGGAATTGCATATGAAACAAAAAAAAAAGGCAACTAATCATCCTCCATAGCATACAACAAGCCATCCATAATCAGCTCTGCTATTACTTTATGAAACTATCTTCGCTATTAATAAGTCAAGTCCTCATGAATAAAATAAAAAAATTTTTAAAGAAGACCCAAAAAACAAGCCAGAACCTACATAACATTGAAAGTGTGATAATTAATTTAGCATCGGCAATGTGAAATTAACAAGGATGTCACAGGGAGGAGAAACCACTCACTCGAGATTTCAATACAGTGGGACGTGCTTTTGGATTTCCAACTTGCCCCACAGGAGATCTCGGGGACTCCTTTTCTAATGATGGAAAAAGTGGTGTTCCTGGTGGTGTGAGAAGCCTGAAATCAAATATCACACAGAGGCCCCATCAAATTTGGAATGTAAACTAATATATATCAAAATAATGCAAGATATATCCAAGTCTAGATGTGAACAAACTATGCAACTACAAGTAGCCATATAAAGTAGGAAAAATAAGAATCACAAACCTACAACTCATCCTAGAATGTAATTTTAAGCAATTGTTTCTTTCGAGCATGTCCTAGGAATGTATCAGTGATTAAAAAAAAAAACTCAACACACCCACAAATAAACAGTCATCATGGTAGGAAGACACTTGCAAGCAATGAGCACAAAAAAGATGGGAAGTTTTAAGAGTCAACACAACGATATTTATGAAGCCTTTTCCAATTTTAGTGGAAAAGGTTACACTAGGAAAACTTCGAAAAGGAGTTTGCCAATAGCTGATTGAGGATTTTAAGTATGGATAAATCTAAAAAAGAATGAGGTGCTTGGGTAGATATTGCGGCTTACCTAGCATTCGTATCCTTGAGATTAAATTTTTTTACTTCAAGAAACTACACACATTCAACTGGTTCACCTGAGTTCATTGAGTGCAATAAATGCATGAAATGATAGCCCTAAACACCAGTTCATTCGGCAACTTAAGATGCATCAACAACATACAAAATGTAGATAGCCATTAAATTGGGTGAGGCAAGGTGGATTATGGGTTTTGAGTTATAATAGGAAAAAATCAGAGAGGATTCCATTTATGCATTCTACATTGCATTGAGCAAGACCAAGATTTGCACAGAACAAATGCATAATATCCGGCAAATAAGCATTTGTACAAATAATCTCCCTCTTTTCTACCCTTTGTTTTCATGCGCACGTCTTCATCTTATAATGACGACACCTTGAGATGTAAAATATATATATTTCCTTTTTTAGATAGGTTATAATTACCAGTTGTAATCATTCTTATCATTGTCGGAGTTAAGAAAATCCTCAATGCCAGCCTTGCGTGGGGGAGCAGAAGGCGGGATCTTGAAGATGTGGGAAGCACCAGGTTCAGACCCTGCAGCAACCCAAGACCAGGATCAGCTAAAAAAACAAGCATTAAAACCGCAAACAAGTAAAAATGGGGAAGAAACGGAGAAGAGACAAACATACGCTCAACTTCGTCGGTGTTGTGGAGAAGAAGAAGTGTCTCACGCTTCCGCATCTCAAGGAAGAGGGCGAGGTCCTCTTCCTTGTCCTTGGCCATGGCCCCCTTGAGGGTTCTACCCCCAATCGGGCTCCGGTTCATCATCGATCCTTGTCGCCCTAGGAAAGTCCAAGCCGAGAGATCGGGAATGCCGGACAGGCGAGCCTCCGAGGTGGGGGATCCGGCGCCGGAAAGTGGCGAATGCGAGGTATATAGTGAGAGAGAGAGGAGCTGGAGGAATTCAAAAAGAGGGAGCTTTTGGATTTGATTTCGAGGAGGCTTGGACGGGGTCAGTGAGAGTGAGAGTATAATTACTGGAACATCAATCTTGGCTCTGTGTGTGTGTGTGTATGTGGTATTGGGCCCGATCGATGTATACTTGAAACTGCAGCACACTACCACCGAGTACTAAGTTACTAACCACCGCGCTAGCTACTCACTTTATACCTCACGTGAAGCCTACTTTTCTTTATTACTCTTTGTTTACATTTTTTTTTTTTTTGGATATAAAAGCGACTTCCTAATTTGCTTCTCATGCACGTATGATCTTTGATTTATTATGTTTATATATTTTTTTATACAAAGGCCGCAAGCACAACTCTACATAGAGATTGTTTAAAAAAATATGCAAGTACAACATCGATTATGGTAGTTTAACAATGCTCTAAAAATTTACCATGTAGTATGGGTTTACACGCAAGATAATAATGACTTGCTATATATACCCAAGATGATATATTTAAGACCATAATTCTATAATGGTAAATCTCCATGCATTACAACTAAAGCTGGTATTAGAAAAAATTGACCCATAATCATGATAAATATTTTTAAAATAATAAATCATGTAATAAAAAAAATATTATAAATCAATTAAATAAGATAAATTGTGTGTTAATATAAGGCCAAATTTATTATACTTATATTATCATAAATTAAGCTAAATGGATATTTGAAATATAGTTTTTTTAATATATATATATATATATATATATAAATTATGGGGCTTAATCACTTATGCCTAGGGCATACCCTGAATGCTACGCTAGACTTGTAGAATATGACTCATCCCCATATGAGGACGTGATAAATAATACTATATAATATTTGGTAGTATTTCTATGGTGCTACACAGTGTCACTATAATACTGACTATAGAAGGATTCAACTCTCTGTCTCTCGGTTCACATCCACATAGTTTTTCACCGTAATAAATAGTGTTGGGTTGTTTACAGTCGAAATGCACTTTTTTTTTAACTATATATATAATTTTTATAATTGATGTTAATATTTAGTGTGCTTTGTTTTGAAAATTAAATAACAACTCCTTTATTGTAGAAATAGTGACTAATTGTGCTATATTATTTAAAAAAATGCTATTTTTATTAATCAAGTTTATTAAATGAGTTTGTTGACTCCTTTGATCGAGACTATCTTTCCTCCAAACCACTAGAATGACCAATGGGTTAAATAAATTTTTTAGTAATTTTTTAAAACAACAACATTACTCCCGTTTTTTTTTCATACATGTTTAATTATATATAATTCTATATTTTTAAAAACAAAAAATTTATTTTTCTGAAAATACGGATAAGCGAGAAAATGAATAACTTTTATAAATATAAATATGCTTATTATTCATGATAAAAAAATACAATAAAAACCAGAACAAAAATTTTATAGTGGATTCGTTACCAAACATTCCCGATTTATAACTAGAGAGTTTCTCCAATCTTCCCTAATTGGAAGTAATACCTTGGAAATTAAAAATACCAAGATAATAATGATGGTTGATATTATTAGAAATATCAAAACAATCATATTTGTGAAACAATAACGTAAATGCACTTCTATTAATATGGAATATATTGACTTATTTAATTTAAATCTGGGTTATTAATTGATTTATAAAAAATTCTTAATTCAAATAATAGTTGATTTTGATTGAATCAAACCACGCAATTTAAGGTTCTTGTTTAAAACTCATTTATTATATTTCATTTTACTTTTTTTTTAAAACTATTGTTAGAAATAATTTTTTGATCAAATAGTATAAATAATAATAATAACTAATAAAATAAATAGAACTCGAATGCTATTTTTCTTTATGATGGAAAAAGATATACATTATCAATATAAGGAAAAAAATCAACCAATTTTATATTATAATTATAATAACTCTTGTTATTTTCCAAGCGAACGGATAAGGAATGAATTCAAAATCACATATTATTAAACAATTCGATAAAACAAAATTATCTAGTACATAACATTAGTGTCGTCTCATTAAAAGTGTGGAGGTTCAATGGCTTGCAATTGTCCACAAATTTTTCTTTCTTTTTTTTTTTTTTAAAGAAAAGAGATATTTGAGCAGAAGCAATCGACATAACTTAAAAATAAATAAATAAATAAATCTGTTGAACTTTGAACCAGTGATTGGCTTGCTGGTTCAGTCGATTAAAGAAAGAAAGAAAGAAAGAAGCCACGTTGGCGATTCAAGTTTCGGACCACGCGGATCACTTCAAGTGATCCAACCAAGCACTGTCGGGACTACTACTACTACAACTAATGCTATGTTATTTTTAATATTTTATACCGCATATCGACGATCCATAAATTTATATATAATAAGTTAATAACAAAGCCCTAAACCACGTGCTTTTGCTACCAATATTCCCAATATTCCAATTATTCCCGCACCCCCTCTGGTTTAACAGGTAACATCAACCCCTTCTCTCCCCTCCTCTCAAACATACATACATACATACCTTTCTCTCTCTCTCTCTCTCTCTCTCTCTCTCTCTCTTCTTAGAAACCACCAAACACTCCTCTCACGGTCTCCTCATCTCTCTCCGCTCCAACCAAAATTCGTAAACCGTGGACCGTGGTCTTCCTTTTCTCTTTCTCCCCCTGAGAATGCCAACCAGAATAGGATCTTGTGATGATCCTACGCCGTCGCTGCTTCTGGATTTCTAATTGATTGTTTCTTTTTATCTCTCTATTTATTTATTTATTTATTTATTTTTCTCTATTCCCCCTTCGTGAATCTGCTCCCATGGGCTCCATCTTGGCTGAGGGCAGTCGCCCAGAGACCGCCGATTTCTTGATTGCTGTCTTCTTCGCCCTTGTTTTATTCTGCGCTCGGTTCATCCTTGACACCTTTATTTACCAGGTATGTTTGCCTTGCCTTTAAATCTCAACTCCACATCCAAGTCTTTGGATCTTCAAGTGTTTTCTGTCTTCCAGCGTCTACCTTTTATTTTTTATTTTTGGTTTTGTTTGGTTGTTAGCGATTTAGCGTCAGATTTTGTTGCTTAAGAAAACAAAAAAAGTGTTGAATTGACTGAAATTTTGATTCGCATTGTTGGTATGCCGGATCCAAATCTTTGTTTTTCAAGTGAAGTGGGTGGGCTAAAGATGGTGCTAAAAAAATGGTCTCTTTGTTTAGATCAGAAGAGGCTTTTATGTAAAGAGAAGAAGAGAACAAAATCAAAGAGAATGTATCTCTATAAAGTTGTCTCTTTTTAATTTTATTCTTATTTCTCCTTATATCCTGCACTTCTAGATGAGTTTGAGCATGAAATTAAGCAAGACATTCCTGGGTTTGATGAAAGACAAGATTTGGAGAATCCTCATTTTCAAGCTAACTTAATAATGTGTTTTTTAATTTATTTTATTTCTTCTTATTTCAAGCATACTTCTTGATTCTGATCTTTGGTCAAGATCACATTTGGAGAGTCCTTGTTTCGAAATTATCTTAGTTATACTGACAAAAGAAGATGGAAATCGTCTAGAACATGCAGTCATATTGGTGGTGCTTCTTATATTTTTCCATGTCATGTACTATAATTGTAGTTCCTGATTTCTTGGACATGCTACTTAATTCCTTAGAATATTCTGCAATGGTCTGACCATGGGTCGTCCTAGTTTATGTTAACACATTCCAAATTATCTCTCCTAATGGCAATTTCATTGTATTTCTTCCTTATATTTATTGACAAACTAGATATGTTATTTTAATTCCTGAAAGGCTGGGATATGAGGCTTCTTTGTTATTTCCAAACACTCATATTCATCACACAAGCACCCCATGTTTCCTTTCTATTATGCTTGATTGCAAAAGCCCTATGTGGCAGGAATGGACATGAAGCTTTAAAAATGCAGTTGGCCATACTGTTTTTTAATTGAGAATATTTTTTTAGCACATCCTCATGACAATTACCCCAAACTGCAGCCTTGGCCCAAAGGGATTTAATTTTATTTTTGCAAACTGTATATAATACTCTCTCCACTACCATTTTTTATTTTTTTTAACCATTATTGGTATCTTAAGAGATACTATAATCCTATGCTTCATGGGTAACGTTTCTTGTAGATGATATACTTCCAATAACCATGCCTTCAATTTTTCCAAAAGAATTCTCATATAGGATTTTCCAGTTTTTTGGTCAATATTGCATCTGATGTTAGTTTGTTCTTTATGGAGAAGCTATTTTACCACTGGTCTTGACAGAGGCTCTAATCTCACTTTGCTTATCAGTTCTCTTTTACCCATTTTCTTAAGGATATTTATTTGTTTTTCCCCAGCCGCTGTCTGTTCAATTTGTTTGTGGCAGATTTATTCCTGCAAAGATTGATGAAGCAAAACGAGCAAAGATTATAAAGTGTTGTGAGTCTCTATGGAAGTTGACGTATTATATTACTGTCCAATTATGGGTTTTTTCCATTATGAAAGAGGGGCCTTCGCCACTGAATACAAGGGCATACCTTGAAGGATGGCCAAATCAAGAACTGAAGTGAGTATCAGAGAATGTTGATTTGGAATCTTTTGATTGTTTGGGCTTCTTTACAAGCAACTGAATTATGCATGCAATTTTGGTAATTTATCAGTTTGTCAAGGATGTATGGGTTAATAAAATTGCAACATTAAATTAGTTAAAAGCAGGGTTTTATTTTATTTTTCTAGATCTATATTTTTCTAAGTAAATAATATTGGCAGACAGGATCGGAAAAATATTCTGGCTTGCGAACAAAATCCTGGAAACTCTTCTAGCAATATCAATTTGACATTATGCTCCAAAAATTCCTCCCTCGTTGTTCATTTGTTTTGTAGATTTTATTATTTATTAATCTTGCCCAAACATCAAATTCTATCACTAATGGTCTGCCCATTTACTTGGCCAGATAACTTCATAAGCATCATTTGGTGCTTAGCTGTCTCCCTAATGAACCATATTTATGTGTGTGATATATTTTTAAATTCTCAAGTGAAAATTTGTATACCCAGCTATTGTGTATTAAGATCCTATGAATTTCATGCCTGATACAATACATTTCTCACCAATATGAGGCAAGTTAAAATTACCACATTAGCAATACTTCTGAAGAACACCTAATGGCCTTTAAAGAACACATATTTTTCTGATACCCTCAGCCAGTTCTCTTACATATGACATTTCATAATGTGGGTCAAATATATGTACATGTATTTCGAAGAAGTGATTGCAAAACTAACCTATTCCCTGTACATCATAATTCTCTTGCTACATTTTTTTTTTTAATATATTGTTTAATCTAATTTGTGGTAAATATTCTATCAAACATTTGATGAAAAAAATATCTCTTGGTGTTTTGAATCTATAGTGATAATCTGGTTCTG
Source organism: Dioscorea alata (assembly GCA_020875875.1). Classification (NCBI taxonomy): domain Eukaryota; kingdom Viridiplantae; phylum Streptophyta; class Magnoliopsida; order Dioscoreales; family Dioscoreaceae; genus Dioscorea; species Dioscorea alata. The sequence goes on from CM037019.1 coordinate 20,505,115, forward strand.
ATGATTCATATTTAAATCGTCAAAGAAATTAATGTTCAGACAGGATATGTAATTTAAGTTAGCTTCTTTTGCTTCCTTTGATGTTGTGGTTTCTAATATATATCAGCTAGAATCTGGATTTAGTGGCTCCATTTTTAGTTGAAAATTCACTTTTATGTTTGATTCATTGTTTTGAAGTTATTTACTTGCTCTAACTTCTGTATTCTACTCTTATTCCTGGCTAGGGTTTCCGTGAAGCTTTTCTACATGTGTCAGTGTGGATTTTATCTCTATAGCATTGGGGCTCTACTTATATGGGAAACTCGAAGGAAAGATTTTGGCATCATGATGTCTCATCATATTATAACCTCTCTCTTGATTGGGTACTCTTTCTTGACCAGGTAATGGTCTACAGACCTGTGCTTTTCCTTCCTTTCCTTTGCTCTTTGTGTGTGCAATTTTTTAAATTCTTCTTTTTTTTTTTTGGAGTGCAGAGCAATTGATTCTAGAAACATTAGTTTCAGCACTGACCATGCTAGCATAAACTCTAGCCTGATATCATTTTAGAAGAACTTTCATAAAACTGCTCATTATTACATTGAAACAAACCATGAGAACATTCTCATGGTGCAGCTTATAGTTGAGTCTGACACTTCTTTTTCACACATTTAAAAATTCATAATTGTTCTGTGCTAGTAGTGACAAAAATATTGATACATCTGTCATAATCATCAGTAAGTCTGCTAGCAATGTATTGGCTGGTTGCCTGTCAGTATGAGAATTATTTCCGTGTAGTGAGAAAAACAACTAATATATTAAGTGATGCAGTTTTTTCCGAATTGGATCTGTGATCCTTGCATTGCATGATGCGAGTGATGTCTTCATGGAAACTGCCAAAGTGTTCAAGTACTCAGAGAAGGAGTTAGCAGCTAGTGTTTGCTTTGGGCTTTTTGCTATTTCATGGTTGTTATTGCGGTTAATATTCTTCCCATTCTGGATAATCAAGACATCAAGGTAGAAGGTTTGATTAGATACTGCTTATCTTGGTGAATCACCCCTCTTAATTTTTTGCTTATAGTTGTCTTCATTGTGCTTTTCAGCTATCATTCTTTTCAGTACTTGAAGTCGCCTGAGGGTTTCCCAAGAACTTTGTACTATGGTGTCAATACAATGCTTCTAAGCCTGCTCATATTTCACATTTACTGGTGGGTTTTGATCTGCTCAATGATCAAGAGGCAGATGAGTAACAAAGGACAGGTGGGAGAGGATATTCGATCAGGTAATACAATTGCCTTTTATATATAGATTCTTGCCTTTTCTGCAACTAAATCATGTAGAAAAATATGCATGCTTGAGAAGCTATCCTTTTTCTTGTGACTGCTTTAGTAACTGCATCATGCTTTGGATACAGATTCTGAAGGTGATGATTGATCCAGCACTACTCATAATTATGGCGTAGGAGAATGAATTCTTGTCTGCACATCCGCGCTTCCATTTTTGCAGTAACTTGGTTTTACATTACTAACAGACATGGAAAGTGGTTTTAGAAATTTTACAAGTCTACGATTTTGCTTTTTGCTGCACAAACAATGTTAAAGATGACCTCACACCGACAGATCCGAAGATATCTTTCATGGTTGATCATGGTTTAGGAAGCTCGTGCCGTCAGAGTCAGACTGATGATCATATGCTGTTCATTTTTAGTTTTTTTTTTTTTTTTTTTCTCTTTGGCTTCTTTTTTTTTTTCACCCAAAATTACAACCAACTAGCAGCAAGTGCTTTTACATTTCTGGGTATTTATGACCTGCAGCCTTTGATTTCTCTTGTATACAGTATTTCTTTAATCCATCTTGACCGTAGTATTGACAAACTTGCGCACATTCTTAACTGGGCCATGACGAACTCTTTTTTCTTACACTAATTTTTGTTATAAAAATGACAACAACAACAACAACAATTATAACAATAATAGGAAGATATTTGAGAAAATTTATACATATAAGAAGAAGATGAAGAAAATATTTGAAAAAATTTATAAATATAAAATAAGATATTTTTTAAAATCTTTTATATCCATAAGAATTTTTTATTTTTGTGTTATGTGAAGGCTAACATGATGAAGTTAAAGAATTTTATGTTAACACAAAATTTTTTCGCTCAAATTTATATGATCAAACCCGGATTACTTTTTAACGAGAATGAGGAATATATATATATATATATATATATATATATATATATATATATATATTTTAATTATATTTATTTATCCATCGAGAGTTATTTATTGAGAGACGACCTTGGGTGTTCGATATGAACTTTGGGAAATAGAAACTGAGAAAGCTGTGGTCTTGCTGTGGGAGAAGTGATGGGTGATGGGGCAAGCAGCAGCGGCGGCGGAGTGGCGGAGGGAGGAGAGACGGTGATCGTCGACCACGGTCGCCGGAGGAGTTCCTGCGGATACTGTAGATCCACCAGCCACTCCTGCATCTCTCACGGTTTGAAGAACCATTGCCTCTCTCTCTCTCTATTTTTCTCCTTTTTCCCCTTGGAATGGTCCCTAAGATCCCCTGGACTCCGATCCCGATCATCTGATCGCCTTTTCCTTCTATTAGTGCTTGCCCAGACCCCAATTTCTCTTTTTTACGATTTTGGGCGGATTCAGCTTTCCTCTAGTATTGATTTTCTCATGTTTTGCCTTGCTTATGAAACGTATTCTTTGGAGATCCTCCGATATTGCTATTAGAGCAGTTCAGTTCGCTATGAATGAATGAATTGCTTATTTACTCCTACGAATTCAGACATCCGAAATATTTTGTTTCTCAATTAAATGAAGATTTAGGTTATAAGTGATTTCTTGCCTCTTGTGTCCTTGTTTTGACGAATTGTTTTTATTTCTGATCAACCTTCAGGTCTATGGGCGTACAGCATCACGGTTGATGACTACCAAGGTGTACAATATGCACACATTTCTTTGCATGACTTGCATATCAATTTATATGGCAAACGCTTCCAAAGATTAAAAGAAAAATGTTTGTGTTTTCATCTAAATGAAGAAGTTTTCATGTTCTTTTACACAAGTAATTGGAAGTCATAACAAAGGCCATCATGAACTGGGAAGATAATTTACAAGGTTGAGGTGTTGTTTATTTCACCAAAATAATTCAAGTGCCACTTATTTAACAATAACAACTGTTGCTTAAGTATTCTCCTTTCTCTTGCCTTTTTCTCTAGCAAAAGATCTGTTTTGAAATCAAATACCATCACATTTACACACATCACACAGCAGAAATTAAATTCTAAAGTTATTTTCTTAAAGAAGAAGCGTCATCCTCTGCATTTTCATATTGAACTGAATGGCGCACCTGCTTGCAGAGCTTCTCGATCGGGGTTGGAGAAGATCTGGTTGTTTTCTATACAAACCGGAGATGGAAAGGACCTGCTGTCCTTCCTATACCATTCGATTGAAGGTTGAAGATTTCAGTCCTTCGAAAGAACAAGCCCGTGTGCAGAAAAAAATGCAGAGGTATTTTTACTACACTTCCCTACCTTGTAACACATGCTTCTGATACTCCTCCATCAAGTCATAGTCTGTACACAGGTTTTTAGATGGTACACTTGATGTGAAGAAACCTGAGCAAGTAAAACTTACACAGGATTCTTCAAAAAGTCGATGTATGCATGCTGATGCATCTCCAACCACAGTTCCCAATGCACCAGTCAGTGAATCTTCTTCTTCTTCTTCATCTGACAAAATTAGTTCTGCAGACCCTTATCTCCATTATTTAGAAAAGAAAATTGATGATGCTTTGAGTACACCTGCTTTACTGGCTGAGTTTCCTATAATCCAAGTCCCTAAAGCTATTGTGAAAAGGGTTACTTCTCAAGCTAAGAGGAAGATATCAAATGTAACAGAGGATCTGTTGTATACTTCCAACATCTCTTTTCAGGTTGCTGCTGCATTAAGGCGCTCACTGTTGACAGAGGATGATGGCCAGTCAGGATTGTCAAGGAGCAGTGCGAGCCAACATGGGAACCTTATAAATTTCTCACCCAATACGGTTGCAGAAAAACTAGCAGTTTTCATTAATGGGCAGGGAGATATACATGGCTTGTCAATAAAAGCTTGCAGTGGGCATCTTAATTTCTATTCCACTACCAAACTGCCAGGCACAGATTTTCTCTCCAGTGAGGCATGTGCGCATTCTGATGGAAAGAGAGTGAATCCCAAACGCAGCTGTATGTCTGGAGGAGGTATTGGTCAACATCATAAAAGGCGGAGATTAGAAATTCGAATGAAGCGGTCTAGTTTTGACCCAGAAGAATTTGCATTGTACAGGAGATACCAAATCAAAGTGCATAATGACAAGCCAGAGAAAGTTTCAGAAAGTTCATACAGAAGGTTTTTGGTTGATACTCCTCTGGTATTTGTTCCACCGATTAGTGGTAACGAAACTGTTCCACATTGCGGGCTTGGTTCTTTCCATCAGCAGTATCTGATTGATGGGAAACTAGTCGCTGTTGGTGTAGTGGATATACTTCCAAGATGTCTGTCAAGCAAGTATTTGTTTTGGGACCCTGAATTTTCCTTTTTATCACTTGGAAAATATTCTGCTCTGCAGGAGATAAATTGGGTTAAGGAGGCCGGAATCCATTGTCCTGGCCTTCAGTATTACTATCTTGGCTACTATATTCACTCTTGCAGCAAAATGAGATACAAAGCAGCATACCACCCTTCTGAACTTCTCTGTCCTCTACGCTACAAGTAAGTTTTCATGCATCTTCACAACTGAAAGTGTGTCCTTAATTTAAAATTCAACCTGAACACAATGGCATGAATAGCTTGGAGGATGATGTTCAATATAAAGCTGGAACTGGGGACAATAACTAATAACAGTAGGAGAGCTAGAAGTGGGCAACTGTCAGACATTGTTTGACCTGTGAAGGCATAGGTTCGAGTTTTTTTCTGTTAGAAAATAGTACATCATATGCACTTTTGCTTGTGGATTTAACTTGTGGTTGACGGATACATTTTAGAATTTACCTAGTAGCCATTTGCCTTGTATCAATCTCAGATTGTACTTACATGTTCTTCCTCAAGTTAACAATTGATCCAGTGATAGCAAACAGAGCTTCATCTGTTTGGAGATTTTTATTGGATGCTGAAATTCAATATGCCTTTCATAAATCTGCAGGTGGGTGCCTTTCTATATTGCAAGGCCTTTACTCGATGAAAAGCCATATGTTGTCCTATCAGATTTTACAGCCCAGTCAGATGGTTTCTCCAATCAATTCACTGATGGTTTGTCCTCACAATCAGAGTTGCGTTCTGAAGATGATGACCTGAATGAAGCCTCTAGTGAAGAGGATGATTCCGATGACAATGAGCCTGGTATTGAAGGTACTACTGTTGGGACAGAAGCTGAGTTAGTTGTAGAAACTGGCACTACATTAGCCTCTGATGATTTAGGACCCGTTGATCTTAGCAACATCATGATAGATCTTAATGGCTTGCGTATCAAATACAAGGTGTGTTTCTCTTGGTTGTTTTCTGTCAGCTAGTTATGAATGCCCATCCTTAGATATGCCGACTTGCAGTAAATATTTTCTTTTGAGTAGTCTAGCTACCTTGGCTGAGTATACATTGGTCAATTATTATGATCTTATCCCTTTATTTTATTTATGGATAGTTAGTCAAGTCAAAATATGCATTGGTGGTGTTAGTTTTTCGCTGTCCAATTCTATGCTTGATTTCGTCTAATAAATTTTCATTTCATTCATTTTAGGAACTTGAGCATGTGGTCGGGCCTATTGACAAGATGCACCAAAATTTATTGGAAAAGCAGTTGCACAGATATGTGAAGGTAGTTGGCGAGAAGCTAGCAAACCATGTGGTTTATACTCTTGGTTGATTTTGAATGACTTGGTGCTGTAATCCATTGATCAAAACCAATTTCCTTCATATTTGGGGGCTTAAGTCACAGTTCTGATGTTTTGTACTTCAATTGGAAGACTTGAAATCTCATCCATCATTCAGTTATTACCTAAAATATGACTTTTGTTTTACTTATATATTTTTTATTGACAATGGAGTTTAAACTTGTAATATTCATTCCTTGCAATCAGCACTATATCTGTGCCCACACTGTGAGGGTACGTACTATTTATATTGTTGAATCAAAGATTTTTCCGTGTTGTTCATTCAGGAACCAGGGTACGAGTTAACTGAACTGGGCTCGGCGAGCTTGACCTGAGCGTGATTTGTTTGGGCCCGGGATTCCCTTTGCTTAAACCAGCTCAGCTTGGGCTCAGCCCTGTCTGGGTTTGGGAGTCAACGGGAATATGTATGACTTTGAGATGACTGGTTAGCAACCAGTGGCAGGATGGTGCTTCTTAGATAGGAGAAGGTGAAAGAAGGGATTTTATAAAATATTTGCAGGAAAGAGCCTACTTAGTAGCTGGATTTATTGAAAAGAAGGACTACAACGAACAAGAAGACAGCTGAGAAAACAGAAAATTAAAGAACAAAAAAACCGAAAAGCAAAACACAGAGGAAGCAACTAGCTTAGACTGAAACCCGAAGCTTTTAACTCCATGATCCAAAGAGGGAGATCTAAACCCTGATGAAAGAGAGAAAGGCTGTGAGTTGAACGCCCATGGGCCGCCAGATTATCAGCCGAAGTATTCCAATTCCTGGGAATAACAGAGACGATAGAACTAGTATTTTCCATGAGACCCCATGGGATTTGATAAATTATTAACTGGAAAGTTTCTTAATCGCCCCCTCTCGATACAAATTTTATGATAAAATTTTTAATTTTAGAATAGACCCTTTTTAATGAATTATTCATTAATTATTAATAAAATAAATATAAATATTGTGCAGTTACACTGGTGTGAGTGCCCGCTTGACAGCGCTTAGCATTGAGCATTGAGCATTATCATATTTGATTATGTGGTAGGCGAAATAGACTCCTAACAACTGCGAAAGTCTGATACACCATCAGCAAACCTGCAGCATATCAATGATATGTGTTCAACCACATTACCTCATGATAAAATATTAGTGATCTAATATGATTCATGTTGCTACTCAATGAAGAAAGCATGATAGCGCTTTATTTAACCTAGTCAATGTCTCTGCCAATTATGTGCTGAGCAATTGGTCACAGAAAGTATTTCTGACAGTCAAAGCGCAGCGAACAAACAGAAAAGAGAATGTACAATTATGCAACATCCTAAATGAAATTAAGCATCATCAGGATCGCTTCCAGCCACATGAGCATCAGTGCTCGTCCAGTAATAGTTCCCACTTGGACCCGCCACCTTAAACCTGCCCCAACACAAGTGCAATATATTTTAGATAAGACCATGTTGTAAGGGAAATAAATTGTGAGGAACCTATACTCTTAACATTTAATATTTGGTCAGCTCATCTCATCCGAATGAAATGGAGAAAATTTTCTTAGCACCTACCTCTCCAGAATGAATTTTCCTTCCTTGTATTTCTGGTTCTTCTCATGAGCAGCCTCCTGCAAAGTAGCATTAGATTAACATATAGCTCTCATGAACATGAATAAATACAAGAACAGCAGGACAACACCAACAAAAAAAAATAAAAAAATGATGCACATAGTCTCACATATTTCCATCCAAGAATGGATCCACACCCAACACAGAATATGTCAACAACAGTGTGCAACCCGGTCATCATCATCCTGTCCTCTTTTGCTCCAACTGTCACGTTCACACTACAATTTGTTGAAGATTATGATCAATTATGTTCAGTGAAAAATAACAATAACATGTAAATGACAGATTTTTTCTTAACAAGTAAATGGCATACCAACACACAATTTGATGAAGATTATGATCAATTACATTCAGTGAAAATAACAATAACATGTAAATGACAGATTATTTCTTAACAAGTAAATCACAGACCAATAACAATGCGAGATTTCCCTGTATGGTCAGCAAAGGATTATTAACCACAGCTCCAGAGGCTATGATACCATTTAGGCATCATACAATAAGACCTGTAAAGTATAGCACATCTAACAACAATTGAGCACAACTAGCGCTTCATTTTCAAAATGAAAATATGACCACACAAAACCCAAGCAGCATTTATTATTTACTTCCTCTCTTAGTTCATATTCGTACTAGTAAAAGCTACCACTCCATACATGACAATGATGACATTGATTAACTTAAACTATTTCTAATGTGCTTTTATCGCAGATCACAGCACATCACTTCCTTAGATAATTTTATCTCGCATCTTTCCTAAATAAGCAAACAAAAAGATGAGATGCATACTTTGCTCTTGACACCCATAATAGATCGAAGCAAAAACTAGACTCATCACTTAAAATATCAATCTCTAAAAACATCTACCCCATCTTATTCAATATTAAATCACTTTCTTCAATAGTGCTATAGCCTGAAGTAAGATTTGACCCAAAATAATCAGTTCAGCATTTTATACCACTCTTTTGTTTCAATAGATAGTCATCAAAGTATTTTTAACTAATCATAAAACAAGTAATTGGCCTTCATAATTTTACTCATCTACACACTGTATAACTACTTCATGCAAACATCTATAATAAACCTGAATGGAGCTAGCACCAAGCCTGATAGTTTTTCTGATATGCATCCTCACTCCTTGAAGCCTCACTCATGACCTCTTTATTTATAAAATTCTACATCTTCCCCTTCAAAAGAAATGGTGAGATCATTCACATTGTATGTTGACTACCATTGAGCAGCATGCCATGAGCTCACAATAGTTCCTCCATCCTTCTTTAGTATCTCAACTTAACCCAAAATTTTTGGTTCATAGCTCTAATACAGATAACTACGATGCAACAAACAAGATGAAAGTTTACTTGTCAAGCAAAGACAAATTTGTTTCATCACATTAGAATTTTGACAAAAAAAGGAGAATTTTTGACAAGCACCAAAACACACATAAGTGACACTTTACTCAGGTTAACAGACTGGTGTATAAGTGATTTTTCAAACATTTGAAACACTACAAATTATTGATGCAACACAGTTAGCATTCTACAGAAGGAAATATTGACTGATCTACTTCGTTGACCATAAATCACATAAACTTAGTAACTTGAAAAATGTGCATACCGTGATATAATAATAACCTACCGCTGCATGGCGATCACATCTTAACATGCATGAACTAATATACACATTGTGTATGTCACTAAATTTCCACTCTTGGACTTTAAACTCAAAATGCAGAAACTAGAACACTTGCAAATCTTTTTACCCCTAAACTGCAGCTAAGAAAAAGGAAATTAAACAAAGTGGAAGAACATTGTGGGAAACAAACCATAGAGACAGCAAAAAAGGATCAGGTAACTTACACCTTATTGAAGAGATAAGCCTTCCCATGCTTGCAATGGAAGGACTGGATACAAGAACAAAAATAAGGCAAAAATGGTCAATATAATTATACCCCAAACAAAATTTAATATTTATCAAGAATTCCACCAGAATGTTTTCTTTAAACAGAGAGCATATGGTAATGTATTTGTAAGTTGGAATTGCATGATCACAAAAGTTATACAAACAAGAAACCACAAATGTAAATGAATAATGCAGGTGTGAATTCAGAGACATAAAACAAAGGACAATTGATGATGGGAATCTTGATTCATAGTAAACATCGGGCGAATACATCAAAAATCCAGTTCACCGAATGGCTAACTTACAGAGATTATGCAACAAAAATTATGATGTATATGACGGCATCAAGAAGGTCAATGATCATAATTTTTAAAAAGAAAAATTAAAAAAAAAACACTTTTTTTTTTTTTTTAAAATCTTAAAAGGGGAAAGGGGTAAAGATTTGAGAGATCGAAATGGTATGAGATTACTGAGAATGAAAATGATGAGATCTACAAATAGGCAAAAGAGAGAGGGAGAGAGAAAAAGGAGTGTGATTACCCTAGAAATGATGTCTTCAGGAAGAGCGAGATGGGTGGAGCAGTGCTTGCAGCTATACATCTTGCCCTCTAGATTCACGAGAAAGAGCCTCCCCATCTTCCCTTCACGATCTCGATTTTGATCTTGCTGCTCTCTTGATCTCCTCCGATCCAAAAACTATGTAATATGAGATTTGAGAGGGAGATGACGATGAGGAGGAGTTCCTTTCTTCACTCTCGAGACTTTCTCAGGGTTTGGGGAACCGCGACAGCAAAGCAACCTTTCTTTCTTTCTTTTATTCTCTTTATTACACACCGCAAGACACCGCACCGCACGAAATCAATTTTTATTTATTTATTTTTTAAATAAATTTGCCCCCGTTTTATTTTCATAAACGTGGATTAACTGAAAAAACCAAGAAAATCTCTCTCTCTCTCTCTCTCTCTCGCCCTCTCGCCATGGAGTTACGTTTACTTTTTTTATAATAATAATAATAATAATAATAATAAATATTTTTTAATATTTTTTTTTCATATCAATTTCAAACGCTCCATGTTATTACAGCACAATTGATAACATATAAATATTTTTAATATTGAATTGTCCTGCTTCCACTTTATTTAAAAAAAAAAATTGTTCTGCTTCAAATTTAAACCCTTTATTGTAATATTATTAGAATTTAATAATAATATTGTATTGTTTATAAAAAAAATTAAAAATTTTATATGTTTCAAGTAGTTCAATTAATTTTTTATTTATTATATTTAGATTATTAATTTGGCCTAGTATCATTACTTAAATAGACCATACATAAATAAATAGAGGAAAAAGAATGAAAAAAACCATAAATTATTTTAAAGAAATATTATATGAAGATTTGTAGCGCACAGTTTTTTCTAAAAAAGATATTCCTTGGAGTGATAAATCTTTTAAAAAGAAATTAAAAAAAAACAAATATGTATAATTCGTACACTGTCATCACAGAGAAACTATAAACCTGCAATTAATTAAGTAATCTCTTCTAACTTGAACAATATGTGTTAGGAGTGCTGATGTGACAAAAGGAGGTGATGGGTGGTAGGTCTTAGTCCAATTGACGTGTTTAACTGGTCATAGATCTTAGCCCAATTGACGTGTTTAACTGGTCAAACACGTCAATTGGGCTAAGATCTATGACCAGTTAAACACGTCAATTGGACTAAGACCTACCACCCATCACCTCCTTTTATCATACCAAGCACTCCAAAGCCTATATGGTATCACCCAAGTTTTATATAACTACATCAAAACAACTATATATATATATATATATATATATATATATATATATATATATATATATATATTGATATAAGTGAGTAAATCATTATTTTATTTATTAATTTTTTTAAAAAAATGTACAAATTAAAATATAGACAAATAAGAACACAACAATATTTCATCAAAATGAGGAAAAAAAAACAATAAGAACTAGAAGAGAGAAAAATTGGGTCAACAAAGACTAACTTCTAACTTCTGATAGCAAACACATTCTCGAGCCAAAAGGAGGCTCAGAAGACCATTCTTCCTGAGTCGACATATTTATCTTTTATATTCCCACAAAACTATTATATAATAAAGTGATTATTGATTACTTGGGTCAACAAAGACTAACTTCTAACTTCTGATAGCAAACACATTCTCGAGCCAAAAGGAGGCTCAGAAGACCATTTTTCCTGAGTCGACATATTTATCTTTTATATTCCCACAAAACTATTATATAATAAAGTGATTATTGATTACTTGGGCTTGGTGCCATGTAGCAAACGGAAGCCGAGAAGCCCATTGGATTTTGGGTTTAAGGATTGGGCCGCTCAGTGATGGACCCATCTTGCATCACACCCAATGAATATTAGTCAGATTGAACTATAGAAGATGTGTGAACACACGTGTGGAAGCTAATGGATTTGCAGCGTTCCAGGAATGCACTGTATGAATGTGATGGGACTGGACAAGTGACATTTAAAAAAAACTAAAAAACTATATTTTAAAAATTTATTATTAGTATTATTATTATTATTACTATTATTTTGTGATATGTTTAATATGCTCCATATTGGGCACGCACGGGTGGCCTCATTCTTGTTTCTCGTGTACTTAAATACAGTTTCTTTTGATGGCACACGTGAAGGTGGGCAGGAGCCGTTCAGAGTCACACGCGTGCGCGGTACCAGAGAAATCAGAAATCAGAACTCAGAGCCCGATTACCAAAAAAGGAGTGCTCTTTTCACATCGACCTCGAGAGATGCATGGATGGAATTGATCACTGGCCGCATCAGATCACTGCTTAGTGCTTGCTTGCTCTGCTTGCTGTGGCTCCCACTCGCTTAAGTTGCTATTTTATCCTATTCCTATAAAATTCGAGAAATGTTAAATGAATGATAAACTTACCTTCTTCGCCAATGCATTAATAATTCCATGCTCAGTCTGGGAACCTTGACTCCTATTAATTTGTATTATTGCGGTAATGTCATTGTCATTTACTGTTCTTTTGGGACTAGAGTAAAGTAGGAGGTGAAACATAAATTAATGTTGATATATATATATCTATTGATGTGCATATATCATATATGCCCCGCCACGTTATATGATATAAATGCTGAAGATTCATTGGTTAGGCTTTGAGTGCAAAAAGACAACATTGTTAATTAGTCTTTACTTGTATCATTGGCAGGGACCTTAGCAAAGGCAATGAGAAGAGTAAATACGGCACAAAGGGACACGAGTCTGCGTATATTTTAGTTGCGGGTCGTGACCATCCAACTAGTAGATTTTGTTGGTACACAAAAATCTTATCAATAATACAACCATTCTTCGCCTCATCATCCTCCCCCCTCTTTCTTTCTTTAAGTTATTATTTTAATATGAAAAGGAACAAATTATTTCCCTCATGAGGGAAAATATATATATAATAAAAAAACAGAGAGAAGAAACATATGCTAGATGACAGGTCTCCGAGGCCGTACGTTGATTGGATAACCTTTGAGAGTCCTCGTAGTTGGGAAGAAAACCAGCCTGTCTTTCTCCGCCGCTTCCCACCTACAGTGATATATTTCCAAGCCATTGGTTAATTTAGATGGATCAACAAGAATGGCACCACCATAGAACATACACAGGCCACAACAAACAGAGAAAGTATCAACCTTTCTAAGATGCCTAATTTCTAATTATGGAGTAAGAAGTTTGTAGTCAATATTCAATGGACAACAAGAAAGAAAGGCAACAAAACAAATCACAAAAAAAAAAAAAAATACACGAATTGATAGATTATACCTGAAACGAGTGAGAAGGTGATGAAGAAAGACGGATATCTCAACACGGGCAAGTTCATAGCCAGGACAGAGTCGTGGGCCACCGCCAAAGGGAGTGAAGATACAAGCACCAGCACTCGTTTGCAGGGGCACATCCTTATCCTGAGATGTACATGTGCATGCATAACATGATTGACCTCGACTTAGAAGAAGAAATATGTCATATGGTAATTTAACATATTAGGAGTGAAAGAGATTAAACAACCTGCCATCGCCACGGGTTGAAGGTCCTTGCATCCTCGTAGTGATTTTGATCAAGATGGACGGCCCTGAATGATGAGAACACCATGCACCCTTTCGGGATTGTGTACCCTGCCAAGTCACAAAGTGTCAATTCCAATTCAGTATTGTTAGTAACACTGACTGGTTCAGATAAATAAATAAAGTCACAGACACGGACCTTTGAAATGGACGTCAGTGACAGCTCGCCTGAATACTCCGCTAATGATATTAGCCACACGAAGTGTCTCATTGATCACCTGGAACAAGCACACAGAGAAAGATGGAGAAAAAGATTACTATTTAAAAAAAAAAAAAAAAAAAAAAAACTCGACACAATTAAGTGCTAAAAATTGCATGCATGATCATTACGCATTGAGTGAAAGGCATTGACTTATAGTCGGTCCAGTCCAGTGGCTCTGACTCGTGCAGCTTCTTGGCCCTGATGCTATCATGCTCCTCCTGTGAGAGATCGAGTACATGAAAGCACATGTATAAAAACCAAGTGTCTGAACCTTGCACAAACTAGTATTATTTTAGATGGGACATGGGAGAGATATTAATAAAAGGGGGGCACAGGGAATGAGCCCACTCACCCCTCCTCTTTTTCTTATCCCATCACTAAATTATATAAAAACCAGTTGGGATGATGGGATCTAATCCCACGGCAACATCACCAAGACAGCACCAAAAGAAAAAGGTATAAACAAAAAAGAAAAGCAAGAAAAAAGAAAAGAGGAGAAAGAGTTGCACCGAAAAGGTTATGTGGTGCCACTACAGTCTACAGACCAGGTCAAACATAAAAGCAGATTTTAATTATGATTAATTATTTAAATAGATAAGGGAATCAAAAGGAAGGTTTTGAGCTTTTAGATTAATAATAATAATAATAAATTAGATGTATTAATTACCAGGAGGAGGGCGAGAGCAGGAGGGTTCTCAGTGAGGAACTTGACAGCAAGAGTCATGATGGTGGAAGTGGTCTCGTAGCCGGCAACGAGGAGAGCAAGTATGAAGTCTACCATCTCATCTTCGGAGAGGCCACCAGCTTCGGCTTCAAGGAGCTCCTCCACCATGTCCCTCTTCTTTTGTCTCTGCTGTTCACTTTCATATTCATCTCTGTCTCTCATCTGTTTCTCTTCTCTTCTCTTTCTCAGCACCTCCCTCAGTGCCTCTGCTACCTTGTTTCGCGCCTGCGTTCATTTCATCATTGGATCAAGGAAAAAAGCATCGACACACACACACACACACACACATATATATATGAAGATCAGATAGAGAGAGCGAATTAATTAACTCTCATCATCTACTACTACTAATTACCCGGAGAGCCCTGCCGTAAGTGGTGGAAGAGGAGAGGAAACAAGGAAGAGCGAGAGGAATAGAGAAGAAGCCCTCGATCACGAGGAGATATTCTCGCCGGAGACTTTCCGTCCAAACACCAGGGTCGAAGCTCAAAAGCTGTTTAACGGTAAGGTCGAAGGTGATCTTCTTGGCCTGCTCCAGAAGCCGGACAGTGATTGCTTCTTGTCCGTCAGGAACCCAGGAATCAAGCGTGAGGCGGATCAGACGGTCGATGTCCGGTAGAAGAGATTCACGGAGTGCGGAGGGGGATGAGAAGCGACAGAGGATGAGGGAGTGCATGCGCTTGTGGAGAGGTCCCTTCATGAGGAGGAGAGAGTGGCGGCCGAGGAGGGTGGAGATGGAGGATGGATAGCTGCACTCGAAGGAGCGGCCTTCCCCAGTGAGGACCTGGCGGTTGAACTCCGGGTCGGCGGAGAAGATGGTGCGCTCACCGAAGACGTGGGTGGTGAAGACTCTGCCATGGCGGCTGACCCTCTCGTCGATGAAGGGTTCTGGGTCCTCTGTTTTGTAGGCGGCCACCAGCTTGAGCGTTTCTCCGACGAGCGGGAGGCACAAGAAGCCAGGAGGAAGTGCTTGGCCTTTGTCCTTGCGTGCCACGGCGATCAAAGATGAAAGTACGATGATGATGATGGAGAGGAGGATGAGAAGAAGCAGTATTGAACCAACTGGAGCAGTGGGAGAGGAAGAATGTTGATCATGAGTGAAGAATAGGAAAAGGAAAGCAAAAGAAGAGGAGAGCGCCATGGTGGTGCTTCCAGGCAATATGAGCTCCACCCTATGATGTATTGATATGAGAGGGTGAGATATATGGAAGTTTTTTATTTAATCTCTGTGTTTACTCTGTTTATATCTATATATATATATAACTTGGAAAGGCGTTTCGATTTAGAAGAGCAAATTAAAGGCAGAGGTGAGAAAGAATGAATGTCTCTGTGGATACCCTTTCCTTATGCGGTCGAATGCGGAATGCGGAATGCTCCATGCTGGTGGACTTCATGGGCCCCCTCTCCTCTCCATCTATGTTCAGTGGGTCATACTACCAATTTTTTAGTTTTTACTTTTTACATGCTCACACTTACACTTGTTTGAATAATAAAATTTTTAAGGTACTAACCAGTAAAAATAAATTAGTTAATCCATCGTAATCGAATCATAAATTTTTGGCCAATTTATCATTTATTACTAAAAAGACTTGCTAATATATTATAGATTTTTATATTGAAAAATTTATTAAATTATGTTTAATATACAAATCCAAATTAATTACGCTTTATATATATATACACACGTTACGTTTCCTGCTGACATAATCAGAAATGTAACGTGGGTATGTTGATTGATGACCCTTGGATCATCAATCAACGGATGAGATCATTCAGCTGCATAGTATCACTATGCTTATAAATAGTAGCACAGTAAAAAAAAATGGGATACACAGTATTTTGATCTAAACCACAAATCACACCCGTAATGGTAACTGATTAAATCTCAACCGTTACCACTCACAATAATCAAGTACAGCATTTGTCCACTGTTGATGTTACTGTTGCTACACCTCTTTCTGTTTGCCTTTCTCTTTTTCCTTCTCTCTTTAGCTTTTTAAAATCTGGGGAAGTTGTTGTGAACGTCCACAGATGAAGTTTTTTCATATATATGTTTTTTCATATATATATATATATATATATAAAAGAGAATCTGCTCCTTTAATAATCATTTAAATGAAGAGTTTTTGTTGTTTATTAATAAAAAAATAAAAAAAACAAGGTACATAAAAAATATGCTATTCTATCTATATTGATATATATATTTATATATAATAAGTTTATGATATATAGGATACTATCAATGTACAATTATATATCAATATATTTTTTATTTTATTATTTAAATAATTGAGCCATCTCTACAGTCGTGTAGTTTATATTTTAATTTATATTTCATTCCCCTTCCATTCAAGGGGCTGAATTTAAAAAATAAAAATAAAAATTAATTGGGTTTGAGCTTGAGTGAATCATCCAGTGGATAGATGGTCCCGTTGGAATCCCTCGTCTCTTACGGCACATACATAAATTGTGATTCATTGTCCGACCAAATGGAGCGGGATTAAACGCATGCACGCACACGCATAATTGATTCCGTCACACACTCTCCCATGCAAAGAAGAAGAACCCCACACAAGAAGAAGAGCAGGGGGACTGTAAAAACATTGAATTGAATATAAGGAGAATTTTAATTTTATTATAAGAAGATGGTGAGATCTGATGATAGATGAGATGGGATCATCTTTCCCACATGATCATAACTCTCATAAAACATCCTAACAACTCATCAATCATTAGAACAACTTTAAGTTTTATCACAAAAGCAACAGTGGAATAGGATGTGATCAGAGATTCTCAGCCACCTTTTGCTCCTTTGCTTTGGTGTTTTAATAATGATGGTTTTCCTAAACAAAGAGCACAGCATCTTGACATGCATCATTCATATCAAGTTTTAACCAATCCAGTGCTCACCCCCTCATCCCGGATCAACCTCCTCACCTATTCAGATTCAACGACACATTTTTTTACCAAGGACAGACAAACGTGGCCCCTTGTCATTAATGTAATTCACTAATCTCTCATCCCTGGAAAGTAGGCTAGATTGTGCTTCTACGCTTCTTCTGCCGACTATATATATATATAACTGGTACAACAAGATCGAGTTCCCTTGACCAACAAACAGATTTTAGATTCATTTAAAAAAATAAAAATAACACCACAAGTGCAGGACATGAGTGAATGCTCAATAGATGAATAGTTTCTGACTGAGATATAATATAATTAGACACTTGCAGCTGCAGTGTTGTTGGTAGAGATAAAGCTAAATCAGAGGAGAATCGCCCACCAAATCTTGGTATGAAGGGCAGCTTTCATGACAACTCTTGAGCTGCACTCGTGTTTCCATGGACTGTGGCTGTGGCTAGCTATGGATGAGAGATGGTCCAGCAGCTGCTGCTGCTGCTGTTGTGTGTGGGGCTCGAGATGGACTTTCATTATAATAACATCAAAAATGGTCCCTAGCTACAATCAAATCTTCATGGAAAGAGGACCCCAGGACAAGCTCATCTCACTATCTACCTCTATTGACACCATATCATATGGAGCAATGGATCATGGCAATACCAATATCCTCCTTGATCTCATCTCCCCTTTGCAAATGCGGGATGCGGCCCCTTCAACTTTCCTCTACACATCACATAACATCTAACAACTTGTGCACAAATCAAAATATGTCGGTGAAGGATACAGAGCACACTCTTTTCTGTGTCTTTAAGGGAAGTCACATGCACTGACATATTGGAGCCAAACACCAAATTCCCAAACAAGATAGGAGGGAGGATCCAAGCAAGATACGGCACAATATGCACAAGATCTAACTCAAAGATTCAAACCTCCCCAAATTTTAACAGTGCAATGCACACACAGCTCTCTGTTTATGTTTTTTTCCTTTTGATTCCATCTAATCTTTTGTCGGACGAGTCTCTACCGAGTGGACTTTTTCTAATCTCTAATCAAAATCACCATCTTCATTCCTAACCATGTTACTTTACTTTAAAATCCTCCCTCACCCACACAAATACACAGAAATAAATCAAAAGCATCCATACAACAACCAACACCTCATAAGAAATAGTCAATTATTCAATTTCAGTAAAAATACCGAAGCAGAGAGGATGATACCAACTAACGAAGTAGCGATATTGTCATGCTACAGCATTTAAATGATTTCTGTTGAACAAATAGCATGTGGTACTTTGCATGTCTTTAGTGAATGTGCATTGTAAGTTCCTCAATGCAACAAGCAGAGGACTTCATCAAGAATGAAAACATATGAGTTTGCATGGAAAAAAAAACCCAAAAAAATTGATAATCCTTACCAAATTGACTGCCTCCTTATCACATATGTTAGTATGATCTACTTATATATCTTTGCAGTTAACTCCTGCATCCTCCTTAACTGCCATCTGTGGTCCCAAGATTTTTTTTTCGCCATTGTAAACCTCAGTTATTTTTTCATTAGAGTTTCAGAAACCTAAAATATCTTCCAACACTACTCAGTCGCGCCTATAAATATTACATTCCCACCCTATTTGCAATCCTTCTTTGCAAAGCATATTCAGAATTGTATTGAGCACATACATTAATAAGTTCAGAATCACTAACCCAAGAAGGGATAGGAATAACTAAAATTTACAAGTACAAACACGAGCTAGGACTAAACCTTTATGTAAGGCATAAATTTATGCAAGCAAAAAACAGATGGATAAATACCAATTGTCTCATAATTGAAGTTTCTGAAAGGATTTCTGGCAGGAGGATGAAGGGTTGGCGATAAAGGGTAGTAATAATAGCTTCCACTCTTAGCATCAGTTTAGAAGCAAAGAATTAAATAAACCTTTCCAATAGACACAAACTATAAACCATCCCAACGGAACCAATATTATCTGCAGAATAAAAGGAGTTGACTTCCATGTGGCATTCAATCAATGACGAAAAAAATCATGTGTCTGATAAAAAAAATGAAAATTGGATATCAGTAAATGATAGGATTTCCTGCTAACCAACATTTGTGAATACCACATAAAGAAGTTCATTAACCATGAAACATAAGCAAATATTTTGATGTTGAACAATGTCAAGGTATTAAAAAAGCAATACTTCCATGAACAAATATGAGCAAGAATACTAATCTGCAAACAATTCTTGAAAAAATCAATTGCAGTTGTCATTGATATTCAAGAATGACAAGCGCGCAGGACCATCAAATGGCAAACTGATGTACCAGAATTACATATTCAGTGATTTGAGGCCCACCGTATAACAGCCGACTTCCTTGAATAGTTTGACACATCCATTATGAAGCCTTCACAAGAAGTCATCAATCAAATAATGAAAAAAAAAAACCTATGAAAATGGTCATCTGGCATGAGAATTGTGTGATAACAGAATAGGATCAGGAACAATGAGAGGCAACTTGTCTGTAAACACAAACAATCTGTTTGTGTTCTCTTTGGTGATCATTGGCATGTCAACAGCATCATGCTTGTCAATGTATATCCACAGATCAGATGACCTCACTATCTGTAAGTCAATCCGACAGAATGGGCAAGATCGAGATCGGGACTGCCTGAAGCATGTAAACAATCAAAATCAAGGAAATTTAATAATAAAATGTTTCTATGATAATTGGCTGCAAAATAAGAACGGATGCATTGATTTTATTTGAAAATTAAATGAACCACCACTGGCATAAAATGATTCAAAACACAGGAAAGCAAAGAGCATACCAGTCTTGGTAGCATTTCATACACATTGTGTGGATGCATGTGGGCAAGACAATCTTGGCTTTCGGCTCCATGCAAATCCCACACTCTTTCTCACGCTCCATATCAACTTCAGAAAGTTTATTTTCCTCTGTTTCATCAACTTTCCTATATTTCTTTAAATACATCTCCCTCTGTTTTCTTTGTTCCGAAGTAGTGAGACCTCCTTGGAGTTGGATTAGAGAGGGGAAGATAATGCCTTTAGCCATTTGGCAGGAACCAAGGTCATTACTAAGATTAGGAATGCCCACTTGGACAGCGAATTTTAAGAGAGAGAGAGAGAGATAATGAACAAACAAACAGACAAATATTTACACAACTGTGTAGATATTTGCATTTGCATGAAATAGTAGCTAAAACAAACAAACAAACAAACATACATACATACATACCATAGAATTGCTTGATACTGGCTTTCCTCTCGTGAACGTACACTGTAGTTTTGCCATCAACAAACACCTGCAACAATAATTGGCCAGCAGCGCAGCATTAACATTATCATTGCTTGTAGCTAGCTAGCTAGCTGCTGAACGGAACAGGAACAGGAACAGGAACAGGAATAGGGGGAACTAATAGAATAGGATGGATTGTCTGACCTTGTAAACAAGCACTCTAATCAGACCAAGTGCACCGGCCAGGTGAGTATCCGTCTTTTGCACAAAGGAAGGGAATAAGCCTGCAACCAGATTATATGACAATCTCATTTGGATATATGCACCATCCTCTTCTCTCGGGTAACCCGAAGCCCTGCAGATCAAAAACCGATCCCCCAATTCAATTCGTTACCAAAATCCTTGGAATATTTCTTCTTCTTCTCTGCATATATATGATGATGTGCTAGCTAGGTTTGAGTTTTAGAAAGCAATTATATATATATATATATATATATATATATATATATATATACAAATTGGATTACACGGCGTTGGCTCTCCGGATGTCGGCCTCCAGAGATTTCAGGGAAGTCTTGAACTTGCTCTTGCGCATCACGACAAGCTGATGAAAATCCCTCCTTTTCCTGGAATCTGAATCTCTCTGCTCTTCGGGCTTCCCTTTCTTTAATTAAGCGCCGGTTCCTTGCGAGTTACTGAAAAAGTGAAGAGAGAGAGAGAGAGAGAGAGAGAGAGAGAGAGAGGGCAAAGCAGTCCGATTGAAGTATCCGTATCCGTCCCGACCACTCTGATTGCACTTCTCTTCTTCGCGGTGTACTTTCTTCTTGGATATGGTTGGATGTTGCATGGCTATACAAAAATAAATAAAATAAAATAAAATATTACAGATATATATATATATATATTTAAAATAATAATAATAAATAAAATGCCAATCCCACCAATATAATTTACAGATCAATTAATTAATAAGTTAAATAAGGTGGGTCAAGTGTGCTCAAAATTTCAAATATTTTGCAAAGCAGTGTTAGTGGGATATATGGAAGTGGTGATTCTGATGGCTTGTTTCGGAAGAGAGTCCTGTTGTGGTGGAAGAGACCTGAAGGCAGAAACATTTTCAAGGTTTCCATGGCTTGCACGCAATCAAAAGATATATGCCATGCCATGCCATGCCATCTTTGTCATTACTTTCAATATAATCTGTTTCTTATAATACTGGAATTCGCTATTAGGCCTCAATGGACCATTGGAATAGTCCGCCTAGTGATTGTGGACTCATTAGTGAAGGCGACCAGGCCCGTTAAATGCTCCGTTTGGGCATATACAGCCAGATCTTTACCAGATCAAACTTATCTCACTGGTATTACTCAAATATAGGGTTGATTAACCTAGAACGAACCTTTCTACCTTTCTTCACTCAATCACTTTTCTTCTTCTTCTTCTTCTTCTTCTTCTTCTTCTTCTTATTATTATTATTATTATATGTAATCAAAGCTCATATATAACCTATTACCCATGGACTATGAGATTAATCGATTTCCTATAAATCTTGCAACCTCATTTGTTTTGAAAATCCTGACAGCAACTGGATCACAGAAGAATGAACTAAATGACAATAGCTTGTTGAGATCACCCTTTATTTCATTTTTAAATTTCTTGTCGTGTACGAAATTTTGTTTATAACCTTATCACTTAATAATTTTATTTTAAAAAAAACCATCAATCCAATTTTTATGATTTAGATTTTATTTGAAAAAATTTTAAAACCGAAGAGATGCTGATTTTTTTATCCAAAAAAATTTCCTAGTGGAGTAGTATTTTTAAGTGAAAATTGTAAAAAACACCCCCAAAGTTTGCACTATGCACAGATTCTCCCCCTAAATTTGAATATCCATAAAAACCCATTCCTTTTGAATACATTGATTTTTAAACCCCCAAGCATCTAACAGTAATTTTTTGTACGAAATTATCCTTTGCATGGGAAGTTGTGCAATTTTCTTTTGTTTTTACATTTTGTGTATTATTTTTGCTCGTTTGGAAAAAAGTTTTCCACAAACTTGTTAAATTTTTCATATAAATATTATTGTCTTCATAAACGAATGCAAAAAGATATGGAAAAAGGTTTGACGAGAAAGGAAAGCATGCCACGACGTCTGGGTAGCCCTTAAGTCGAACAGATACGCTCTGAGAATCCGAATACTTGCTAGAATATCATAACTTTACAAAGAGAAGAAAAATTTAAGCGGAAACATAACATTTTAAACGGAAAATGGAAAAGTTAAATGGAAACAGGAATATTTAAGCGGCAACATAATAGTTTAAACGGAAACTTGATAAATTCAAGCGGAAAATTGGATGGGACAAGGATAGTAAGGCAAAACATATGTTCTTCTTTTGTTTTAAGCGGAAACTTATGTTTTTAGCGGAAACTATAATAATTAAGAGAAAACATATACTTTTAAGCCGAAAATGGCATGATTTGTTTAAGGAAAAGAAAAAAAAATGCAAAATGAATGCTAAAAGGTATGGAAAAAGGTTTGACGAGGAAGGAAGGCGTGCCACGACGTCTGGGTAGCCCTTAGGTCGAACGGATACGCTCGGAGAATCTGAATACTTGCTAGAATATCATAACTTTACAAAGAGAAGAAAAATTTAAGCGGAAACATAACATTTTAAACGGAAAATGGAAAAGTTAAACGGAAACTGGAATATTTAAGCGGCAACATAATAGTTTAAACGGAAACTTAATAAATTTAAGCGGAAACTTGGAATGGGACAAGGATAGAAGAGAGGAGAGAGTAGAGATGTCGCCATCGGTGGTGGAAAGCGAGAGGAGAGAAGAGGGGGTGAAGAGAAGTAGAAGGGGGAGGGGGAGGGAGTGGAGCATGTCGTTGGCATTGAAAAGATGGTGAGGACCGCGAGGGAGATATTGAGGGTTGGGGCCGTTGCGGATGTAGGCGCCACCGATGAGGCAAGGTGGTATACGACCGTGAATGATGGGGCATGGGGTCGGGGGGAGCTCGGAGACGGGGGTGAAGTTGTCGGAAAGGACGCTGCGGGGGTCGACAGAGGGCCGGAGGAGATGTGGGTCTGAGTTTGAGGTTGGTTTTGGTTTTATCTACGGTCTTGACAGCAGAGATGATGAGACGAGGCAATGGTGGTGGAAGGCCGGAGAAGAAAGTGGAAAGGGGGCTGATGAAAGTAGAGGAAAGAGAATCCATGGTGGATTTTTTCCCACCATGTTCAATGGCAAAGAAAGAATTTCACAACATAAACCCAGTCTAACTGATCTACAAGGGGGAAAAAAAAGTAAAACAATAAAGGAAGGGTTGTCTGGGGTATTCGAAACTTGCAGGGGCTGATTGGGAAGTTTTGAATTCCCGAGGGGTAAAAAATAATTTTCCCTATTTTTAAACAATGCTGCCCTCCGGTCAATTAAGACATTATTCTTTTTAAAGATGGGTAAACCACTTTAATTAAAATAAAAAAAAGTATAATGACCCCCACAAAATAGGCAATGAGAAAACAAAAGAGACAAACAACATCATACCATTAGCTGTGGTACCACTACCAAAATAAAAACCACAAACAACGATAGAAGGCAAAAACAACAAAAGCGCGGAATGACATGCTTCCTTCAGCCCCATTCCAAATAAAACCCTAGCCTGTGTTCTGGCTCTGAACCTGCTCTAACGTCGGAGACCTACTTGCCTCCTCCACTCGAGGTCCTAAAAACTCCAGGCTTCCATATAGTAAAAATGGAATCCTCCAGCTTCACTCTAGACCTCTCTACCGCTACTGAGAACTAGGACAAAAGAATACAATTAATCTTCAAGATAAGTACATGTGCTGGCAAGACATTAGCATTAAAGATACGATCATTTCTAGCAAGCCAAATATTCCACACAAGCGCTTTTACAATTAAATGAAAAACTAGTATGCCCTACAAAGCCAATTTTAGTTATTGTTTAATAATAAAATAATTTTATTTCATTGCATGCATAATTATGGGTATTGAGTTATTCATGTTTGATGATATATTATTATGGGCTTGCATTGTATAGATTTCAAATTAATGATAGAGACCAATAAAGTGAGATATGATTATCTATGTTGCTTGCAACCCAAAATAGTTCGCAACCTATAAGATAAAATATGATTTTGTATTCATTATTGGTTGTCACATGTTGTACTACTATATGTGATAGAGTGGTACTTTCAGCCACTAGAGTGGGAACTCTTAGTAATATTGTGGATATTTGTAGTTGACAAGTATTAAATTGGACCATACAGAACTCTTAGACCAAACACTAAAAGAGATATTCTGTTATAGAAAGTTCTTATTACCTAAAGATGCTATTAAATCTTATGTATAAATTATATTACTTTGATAGTGTCAAGCAGTGATGCTAATTGCAGGCTATATGCAGACACGTTGGGTTATATAATAAATACATGAAGGTCTATAGCAATTCAAGATGGGATCTACCACTCCTATTATATGAGAGAATATTCCAGATCGTGTTTCTTATGTGTTGGATAAAAATTCGGCATGTTAATATTTTGAAAATATTTTATTATATATATAATATATATTATTATATATGTTTTTTAAAAATTGTTTTATGTCAAATAGTATAAGAAAACACACTTATAAGTGGGGATCCACGGTGCCATTGGTGGTCTAATCATACCCAGTTATATGTAATATTTATTGATATATAGAGGAACTAATATGTAAAATATTATATTGGGGTCTCACATATGAATATCTCTAATCTTTGCATTAAATTGTAATTTGTTGATGGACATGATTGTGATTATTAAAATTAGTATGGATGCAGTGATCCTAAACTGGTCCACACTACATGTTCTAACCTTATCAAAATATATACTCCTTATAAATATATGTGATATGAGATTAGGGTTTTTGAACTAATTTGTGATTGCCATCAAAAGACGGCTACGACAAAAACCCTAATATTCACATTAGTTGCTTGGAGCAAAAAGAAGCCATCACTTTTTCCAGATCAAAGGTGAAAAGTTCAAGAACATTGCTTGTGCGCGTCGGAGGATTTTGGGCTTGTGAAATCTGTGTGAGGTAAACTTGATCTATCATAAATATATTCATGTGTTCATGTGATCGATCCTTGATGATTAATCCATTGTTGATTAATTATCAATTAATTGTAATTGATAGTCCTAACTTGATTAGAATGATTTTTCTTAACCCTAATTCGATTAGATTGATTATTACTAACACTAAATCCCCCATGTCCCTTCTTGACGGTCTCACTAGCGACCACCAAGATCCCGAGATGTGGTGTATAGACATCAACAGTTCAGGTAGCTGAAGAAGTCGAACAAAATAATCCCACACATGTCTAGTGAAAGAACACTGAATGAAAAGATGGTCAACAGATTTTATCCCTGAGGGGCACATCACATACATTGCTATCGGAAGTCAACTTTTCTCGAGATTCTCAAGGGAGAGAACCTTATTTTTCCACACTAGCTAGTTGAAAATGTTGATTTTCCTTGGGCAAGTATTATGTCAAAAGAACCTAGCAACCAAGTAGCATAAACCTCCATCATTTAGATAATTATAGAAGGACTTCATCGAGAATACACCATTCCCTGTGAGCATCCTCCATTTCTTGTCCTCCATTTTACCAACCGGTGCCCATAGTCGATCTCTGTAATGCAAAACATCCGGGTTCGCCAAGAAGGGAGTCTCCTCTAAAAGATAAGCAAGGTCTCATATTGTGCCATTAAGGTGTTGATTATCTCTGAATTTTTTCGGCCACAAATACATGTGAACCTTTCTATTAAGCCGTCGATCTTTCCAAAAAAGGGTCTCATCTCCCATGTTGATACCTTGCAAGATGCATCCTCTTAAAGCTGGTAGGTAGGTAGACACTCCTTTCCTAAAAAAAGAGATCATACCCGTCTGCCTAGGAAATAGATTCCAACGAGACACTCCATAATTAAATTGGACCACCGTCGCACCACACCAAACATGTCATAAACTTCCACCATCATTTCCCCATCAATGTCTAGTTGAAATTATTTAGGTCCAGAATTCCCCAATCCCCTTAGTCGAGAGGGTGGCAAATATTCTTCTAGCAAACCAGTTGACAACCAGGGTGGTCAATATCCGGACTTGACCACAAGAAATCTCTCCTAATATGATCAATTTCCTTGATGGCCTAGCACGTCAGCCTAAAAATAGACATCCAGTAAGTGGGAAGCGCTGATAGGACTGAGTTCACCAGGGTAAGACGCCCCCTTCCCCCAAAAGAGAGATGCCACACTTTCAAAGAAAAGAGTCACATTCTTATTTTTAGCCCCTCCTAATCTTGCTTTTGAGGCCTCCTACTTGAAATTAAGATACCTAGGTAGGTGACTGGAAGTAAACCAACCACCCAATTTAAAGTTTATGCAGCCATTGCCTTTGGAAGCTCTCCCATATTACTCGAATACAGGCAAGTTTTTAGTTTCTAGACTTGTCATACCTTCAAACAAGTATAAAAATCAGCTTCACAATCCTAAGATCCTCCAGTCCTCCCGTGGTCAACACCAGAAGGTTGTCAGCACAGTGGAGATTGCACCTACTTCTAAACTCACCAAGAGATACGCCGACCAAGACCTTGGACCTTAACGCATGCAAGAACATTAAGCTCAGCACATCCGTCACTAATACACATAGCAAAGGCGATAACAGATCTCTTTGTCTTAATCCCCTTTGATAGTGAATGTAGCCATTCAGGGAACCATTAATAAGTATTGTTTGCCTTTGAAGAAAATAAAATGCTCTCCACCCCACCCATATATCCCTGAATCCTTTTGCTTTCAAAAGGTCAAAAAGGAAATCCTGATCTACCAAATCGAAGGCCTTAGCAAACTTGACATTCAAAATGTGGCCCTGTGGACTAGCCTCTGGACGCTAAAAATTAGTTCTTTAGCAGTGGATATATTATCCAAGATGCATCTTCCTTTCAAGAAAGCTGACTGTTTAGTGTCTATTAAAGAATTTATGACATTACTCAGACGCGTCGCCATCAGCTTTGAAATGATTTTCAATGCAGAATTGATCAGGCTGATGGGTCGATAATCCCTCGGTGACTCAGGGGTTTCCATCTTCGGAATAAGAGCAATATTAGCCTAGTTAATTCTTTCAAAGTTGGCTCTTTCATTGTAGAAATCCTAAAAGTACAGTGAAAAGTCAGACTTGATCGTATCCCAGAATTGCCAAAAAAAAAAAAAAAAAATGCATTGGGAAGCCTTTTGGACCTAACGCTTTGCCCTTACCCAAGTCAAACACCACTCCCTTGATTTCCTCCAGTGAAAATGGTCTTCCCAGATGAGTCAGGTCAACTTGCGCCTTACTTTCAAACAGCTTCCGGAAAATCAATCCTGAATCTAGAGGTTGTCTTATGCCCAAACTGATGTTGAAAGCGCGCGGAAAAGATTTTGTCAAATTCTTGTGGATCTGCAATAATGTCTCCATCCTTTCGAACACTTGGGATGAAATTTCGGTTTTTACTCCCATTAGCCATTGCCTGAATAAACTTTGTGTTTTCATCCCCGTTTTTCAGCCATTGCAGCCTTGATATTTGCTTCCAGTAAATCTCTTCTTGTTTACGAATCTCCACTAAATTCTCAAAAAGAACCTGCTCCATTTAAGACTTTAAAAGTGTTAGCTTCTTGATTCCTTAGTGATGTGCACCACTTCTACCTTTTGTAGCAAAGCCAGTTGCTAAGCTTAATAGAGCCGAAGCTAAATTTAGCCCACCGCCACAGATGTCCCCTAAGACCTGACACCAATAGGTGTTAACTCCATCCACCACTGTTGCACTAACGCCAAAAACCCCTCTGTTGTGGACTAGGCCAATTCATATTGGAAAGGTCTCAGGTTAGAATAGTGATTGTCAACTTCCAGAAGAATCAACACATGGTCAAATCCCAATCTCGGAAGACTGTTCCAAATCATTTTTGGGAAGTAGTCCTCTCTACCCGCTATTAACAATGAAATGGTCTAACTTAACTCAAACCGGATTAGTTTGCACATTTGTTCAAGTAAATCGTCGACTGACCGAAAGGGATTCCTAAAGTCTCAGGTTATATATGAAGGAATTCACATTGCAAATGCCCTATAAATATGAAGCAGAGATTATATAAAAAAAAATTAAAAAAAAACCGTAACAAAATAATAAAAAATAAAGTAACATTGTTACCCTTCTTATGGGGGTTAGTGCTTTATTATTATTATTTTTTAATTTAAAAAAAGTGAAAGCTGGATATACTCTCCTGTTTACGTATTTAAAAAAAAAAAAAAAGGAAACTGTTCTGTTTTCCCAAAAAATGCGTATTTTGATCAATAATTCAAAAAATGAGTAATTTTGTAATTTTTTTACAATATATATATTTTTTTAAAAACCGCATTACTTGCTTGGAGCAAGCAATAAAAGACACACAATTAATCAGGAAAAAGAAATGTGAGACTATGGATATGACACGTCGCGTGGCGAGTAATACGGCCACCATCGTGACGCTGGCATTTAGAAAGCAGACGATACGGTGGTATGCAATGCAATGCGTCCCTTCGGTTAATTTCCCAATAAAATAACCACCAGGGAAGAAGGAGACGGCAATTGCCAGCCAGGGACCAGGGTAGGGTTTAATTACTAATTAGTAGGGGAGAGTATCTGTGTGTCTGTGTGCCTGCGTGTCATCGTTCCACTCCGCCGTTGCTTCTCCTTGGTAGGAATGGCCCCGCTTACCAGAGCAAAGGCATCCTCCTCTCGTGTTGCGCCCATCCTCATCCAAAGGGACTCCGACGACTCCGACCACTACCACTCTTCTTCCTCTGATTATGATGACGAGGAACAAGTTGGAGCAGGAGACTCTTCCGACGACGAGGACATGGGAACCAATGGACTGCCTACCTCGGAGGAACTTCACCATGAACCTCCCAATACAACCAGCAATGCACCTCCGCGCATCACCATCAGCCTCAAGAAAGTCTGCAAGGTTTCTTCTTCTTCTTCTTCTTCTTCTCCTTCTCCTTCTCCTTCTCCTTCATCATTCCTTCGGGGACTATCTTTTTCCTTTGATTGGATTGAAATGGTGCTGCTTGGCAGGTGTGCAAGGGAACGGGTCATGAGGCTGGCTTCAGGGGCGCCACCTACATCGATTGCCCCAGGAAGCCCTGCTACCTTTGCAAGATGCCTGGTAATTTTGTTTTGCTGCACTATTGTCTTTCATGAGATAACCCTTTATCCTGATTGGAAGAAAAATACCATTTTTGTTCCCAATTGCAGGCCATACAACCATGTCGTGCCCACACCGAGTGGCTATGGAACATGGTGTTGTCCCAGCTCCCCGAAGGAACACCAGCACCACTTTGGATTATATTTTCCAGCGCCAGCTCAATCCCAACATCCCCATGGTATGATTTCATCAACTCTTCTTCTTAAGCAGCCTTCTGTTTAATATGTGTGATTTCTAATGGCCTTGCCATTCTATTCAGTATTCTGTGATTTTATAACTTACTTTGTAATACTACTGCTGCAAAGCCTGCAATCATGCTTTGGAAATTAGGCCCCTAGACTTGCTCATTGTCTTCAGAATGCCATCCTTTTATTGCATGCAAGGGTGATATTGATAAATTTATTTGTGGCTTTTTATTGAACTATGCTGCCAATGATATTGACAGGTTCTTGTTTGTTTTCTAGATCAAACCAACATTCGTGATCCCTGATCAGTTAACTTGCGGAATTATCAGATTTCATAGTAGGCGTGTAACATGCTTGGAGTTTCATCCAACCAAAAACAGTGTTCTTTTGTCTGGGGATAAGGTATTCTACATTTATATCTAGGTCTCGAGCATTTAGTCCTCTGAAACATTACACCGAGCATTTCTAGTCTTTGCTCACTGCTGCCCTGCTTTTTGTGCCTATTGAGAAGAAAGGGCAAGTTGGAATCTGGGACTATAGCAAGCTGCATGAGAAGACTGTTTACAATTCCATACACACCTGCATAGTTAACAACATCAAGTAAGATCTTCTTCAAAACTTGCTTGATACTATCAGATTTTCAATTAGCAGTAGATGGTGTTCATCCTTCTTCTTCCAGGTTTAATACTGATAATGATGGAACAATGTATGCTTCATCCTCAGATGGGACTGTCAGTTGCACTGACCTTGAGACTGGAGTCCCATTTGTTTTGTTGGATCTTAATCCAAATGGCTGGATAGTAAGTATTTTTCTTCTATGTAGGACTAACTGTACATGCATGCTTTTATTCTGGTTTATCGTTGCAACTGAATTCTTGTGATCTCCATGCGTGTGATACTGCAGTCAGCGAGTGTTGTTGAAGATCATAGGTTCTAATGTGTACTCATTACTTCGTAATTTTTGCTTAAAATTATATGTGGAATTAAGTTGCAGTAATTTTCTTTGTTCTGCCATTTCCATACCAAAGGCTTGATATTAGGAAGTTTTTTTCCCTATGGTCACTTAATTTATGACATTTGGCAAGTTTTCTCTTAATGCCAATGCAACTTCCTATTTGTACGGGAAAAGATCTTGATGATCTTTTATGGTGGAACCTCTTCATTCTTCAAGTGTGTTCTACTCATATCTTGTTGTTGTTGTTAAGTTTGATGGCTATTTGTTGATTTATTTTCTGTTAAACTTTGATATGTCTCTGTTCAAGCAGAGTTCATTTGGGACTAGAGAATTTTATACAGGAGATTTAATATGCAACTTAAAATAAATGGACAAGAATGATTGCTTTATCCAAAGTGTACCAATGTTTTGCAGAATTGGTTTTGTTTCCACCGCCATGTATTCTTTTGTAAAGCTTTTATCTTAATTTTCTAAACAAATGGGACTCGAATAATTTTTTTTTAGCTGCCAGACTAAGCATCTCATTCTATTTGATTTAAGATGGTGCAGGCTTTTCATGCCATGCTTCGAAGATTGAACACATGTTTTCCTTATGGCTATGTACTTTCTATATTTAATTTGCTGAAGGTGCACCATGAATACTGTATTGACTCTCATCTAAACCTGATTTGTAGGGCCCAGCAGCATGGCGGATGGTTTATGGCATGGATATTAACACAGAGAAAGGTCTTGTGCTTGTAGCTGATAACTTTGGGCGTCTTTACTTGTGAGAGTTATTTATATATGCATTGCTTATTCTTCTATTTTTCTTCTTTAATATAATCAGCATCATGCTAAGATATGCTAATTGCTTGCAGTTTGTGAGCATGCACAATTCTGAAATGGATAGATTTTTTAATAAAAAAACAATTGCTTTTCAATGCAGAGAGGAGATAGCACCGGGATTCTTTTCAATAAAAAGCAAGAATAGTCTTCTTTTTATTAAATATTACATCTCTGTGCCTTTGTACATACTTCAGCAAACTTCCATATGTTGTTCCTTACATTTCTAATATTGATTTGCGTTAGTATTTTCTTGTGGAGGGGAACATCCAATGATCTTTCTTGTTTTTCCATTGAACTGAATATTTATGAGTCCATCCGTGTCTTGTTTCTACAATAAGTCTAATATTTCTTTTACATTAATACCTTTTTAAGTTTGGATACACGGTCAAGGACAAGAGCTGGAGGACCATTTCTAATTCATAAAAAAGGCACTAAGGTCGTGGGACTTCACTGCAATCCTGTTGAACCAGGTCTTCTTCTGAGCTGTGGAAATGACCATTTTGTGAGTTCCTCAAATCGATGCATTTATATCGATATGTTTATGTCCAATGTAGATGAAATTGTTCTGCCGTTATATGTCCCTCAAACCACATGTTCTAGATTCTGTATCTTGAAATATTTTGAGACATTACTTTTGTATTTTATGATGTTCAGGCTCGGATCTGGGATATCCGTCGCTTGGAGGCTGGATCTTCTCTTGATAATCTTCGTCATGGTCGTGTTGTCAACTCTGCATACTTTTCACCAAGAACCGGAAGCAAAATCTTGACAACATCCATTGACAACCGAATTCGAGTTTGGGATTCCATCTTCACCAATATGGAATCCCCCAGCCGAGAGATTGTCCATAGTCAAGATTTCAATAGACATTTGACTCCTTTCCGAGCAGAGTGGGACCCAAAGGTGTTTGTTTGTTTAAGTCCAACGCTCAGTTCCTGTATCCAGCAAGTGGTTTTGCCTTACTTGGATGTGATTATTTACCTTAATGCCTCTGTAATTGAGATGAAAATCTTCTGCAGGATCCTTCAGAATCACTAGCTGTTGTTGGCCGGTACATAAGTGAGAACTACGATGGAGTTGCATTACATCCCATTGATTTCATTGACACAACGTCAGGGAAGCTTGTTGCGGAGGTGATTGAGCCGGACATAACAACAATTAGCCCAGTAAACAAGCTACATCCTCGGGATGATGTTTTGGCAACCGGCAGCTCAAGGTATGGGCGTTCATCAATTGACATACTTCATATTCTGTGATATGTCGGAAGACTTACTTTGCGTTTGTAGTTTGCTTTGTGAATTAAGTGCTATTTAAATCAGTTTGTAGGCTATAATTTGTCTGTTCCACACAATCTTTTGAAGTTGTGTTGTTCTTTTCAGGTCATTGTTTATTTGGAGGCCAAAGGAGGACATTGAACGCATGCAAGAGCAGCTGGGAAAGAAGGCCAAGGAGTTCATCATCCGCATGGGCGACAAGAAATCTAAGGGCAAGGGCAGCATTGACAGTGATGACGATTCTGATCTTGGTTTCAAGGGGAAAACATCCAAAACCAAAAAATATGAAAAATCCTACACAAGTGGCAAGAGCAAGAAATCCAAAGGAGTCTGTTAAAAAGGCTCATTTTCATGGTTTGCTCGAGTTTTGTGATGGTCAATGTATCAGATTTTGAGCACTCTCAGCAATGAAACATAGCCTAAACATAGCCTAATATTCTGGACAAGCTACTTTTCTAACTTTTTTTGTTTGTATATAAATCGTTGTACATGTCATATATATATATATATAGCCTTATATATTTATACAGACCTCCATTTTGGATAGCAGCGCTGCTGATTAAATCTTGCATGTTATTTGATGTTGGAGTTTACAGCCTTCGAGGAAGTTGTATGGTTGTCGTTGCATGTGGAGCACGTTGAAGCTTTATTAATTTTGGTAGAATTCAAATAAACCTTTATGAAGGAGTGTTTTGATTTTGTATCATAATTAATTTAATTTTATCTTATTATTTGGAAGGGGTTCCTCTGTATTTCATTTCATTATCACGGGATATACAACCCCTCCCGTCACTATAATCACGGAACTCATGCTGTTTGTATAAAAAATAATCATCTAATTTCAATTAAATAAACCACCATAATATCCATTAGTTATGACAATCCCAAAAAGCAAACGAGAATAAAGTGACCAACATAAGTTTTGAACTATGAACTCTACGTTAGGAGTATTTATGGAATAATATATATTTATATATATCCGATACGATAGTTGAAAGCTTTGTGGCTTATTGATTAATTGGGTTAAGATTGATTATAAATCTCTTTAATTTTTTTTAATCTACCAACTTCACATTAGAAAGATAATAATTGTTTCTCTTGTTAAGTTAAGTGAAGAGTTGAGGGATTAAACTCCTTTCATAACATTAATATTCATTTTATAAAAAAATAATGTTATTTTAATCCTTCTAGGTTGGGAATTTGGGATAAAATGATTTCAAATTTACATTAAAAAAAATGAAAAATAGATGTGTGAACTGATAAAGTTATATTAAAATAAAATATTATTATAATAAAAATAGCTGTCTCATAAACAAAAAGTTAATATATTACTTAATGGTGACTTTATATTTATTTCAAATGGATATTACTTACATTCATAAAAAAAAAAAAAAAAACTAGTAATATTCATTTAAACTATTTTTTAAATCTCCCATGATTTATTAAAAAAAAATCTCCCATGATTCTATCTTAATCCTATATAAGAAAAGGTTCTAATCTTTAGTTTTCTTTTTGAATAAAGCGGATAAAATACGGCAATCCTCAATCTTGTTTTTTTTTTTTTCATAAAAAGAATAAAGCTCACATTTATTAGAAAGAGAGAAAGAAAATCTTTTTAGAGTTTGTAATCATTTTTAATT
This sequence comes from Dioscorea alata, assembly GCA_020875875.1. Lineage (NCBI taxonomy): Eukaryota > Viridiplantae > Streptophyta > Magnoliopsida > Dioscoreales > Dioscoreaceae > Dioscorea > Dioscorea alata. Next base: position 20,539,891 of record CM037019.1, read on the forward strand.
CCAAAACAGTTAAGAAATATAATAATAATTGGATAAAACGAGGAGTGTTGAAGGATATTGTGGTAATTTGACGCGTACGATTCTGTTCCCCAGTTGGCGGGAGACCTTTTTCTGTTTCTCTTCTTTCTCGTATTAATATTCATCACCGTCTCATCATCATCGTTCTTCTATTCCAGTCTCTCTCTCTCTCTCTCTCTCTCATTCGGGTAGACCAAACCAAGTGCCTGAAGGACAACGGCAGCGAGCTCTCGATCTTGTGTTCTAGAAATCAATGGCCGCTCCAAACGGCAGTGAGTTCTTCGACATCGATGTCGAGCAAGGTCTATCCGACCCCTTTGGTCGGCCATCGAATGCCGAGGTCGTCCAGGAAGACGAGGATGAGCTCCTTTGGGCCGCCATTGAGCGACTGCCCTCCCATAAGCGCCTCAATTACGCCATCGTCCGCCGGAACTCCACCCGCGACCCCGTGGAACCCGAGACCATCGACGTCACCAAGCTCGATCGTCAAGGTCGAGAGCGGCTTGTGCGCAAGGCTCTCGCCACCAACGAACAGGACAACTACAATCTCTTGTCCGGCATCAAACAACGCTTCGACAGGTGCCGCAATTCCTTTCCTTCTCTGACTCGATCTTTGTGGAATTGAAATCACTCCTCTAGTTCCCTATGATATTCTTCATGAATCTTGTGTTTTGTGATGCGCTGTACTCTTTAATGTAGTCATGAGGACAACTGGTCTATGATTTTAATCTGGCATTGCTATTCATCACCGTCATGGTCATTATAATTAATGGTTTTTATCTAGCAATCCAGTCCTTATGATTTTAGGGCTTTGCTTCCTCTGATGAATATAATAGCCTGATCAATGCTTAGTTAATCTAATGAGTTTATGGGATTAGTATCATAGTTATTATTTTTTTTTTTTTGATGAAGTGGATTAACCACAAATATTATTGCAACAAGCACTAGTATCATAGTTATGGATGGAGCTATTACTTTATTTATTTATTTGGTAGGTAGGATAATTGTCTCATCTTATCGTGTTCTCAAATATTTTGGAATGCAATGATCTTGAGTCTTGACTAATTGACTTGCTTCTTGTATGAATTAACTGTGAATTGATATCATTTACTGTTATTTGCAACAAACAGGGCTGGATTGGAGTTGCCCAAGGTGGAAGTGAGGTTCCAGGGCCTTACTGTTTCCGCTAACGTTCATGTTGGCCGCAGAGCTTTGCCTACTCTCCCCAATTTTGTCCTAAACACTGTTGAGGTAATACCAAGTTGAAACGACTGTTTATTAACCACTCTGCATAAGCCATCTCCACAATCGTCAACCAATCTTTGTCCATGTTTCCTGAAGCCAAGTTCCTTCTTTTCTTTCCTTTGAGCTATTGCTTCAAGAGTTAACATCAAAGGCCTACTCACGGAGATTACTAACTATTTTGATTGTTCACTTTTGATTTGTTGTTTTCCTTCTTTTAATGAATTGCAGAGATTGTTCACCTCCTTGAGGATACTTCATCCTAAAAAGCACTGCCTCACCATATTGAATAACGTCGGAGGAGCTGTGAAACCTGGAAGGTGGTATTAAAGAGCTATTTCCTTTTCTCCTGTGGTTTGACTTGCAAAAATTAAATTCAAGCATTTGTTCTTAGTTGAAGGATAAAATTAAACAAATCTAGCAATGCTGATAAATGCTACTATTGCTATCAATCTAGAGTGGTATCAAAGAAGTATTTCCTTTTCCTTTTCCTTCTACATTTGATTTACAACAATTAAACTTAAAGCATCCTTGCTTATCTTGAGGAAAGTAAACCAAATGTTCTGTTTAATTTTTAAACCTAATTCATCCTCCTATTTATCACTATTTGTTTCAGCCTTTTGTCGTGAATTCATAGAAAATTCAATATGGAAATCTGTACGGGTGTATTTCTGCTAAGCTTTTCCAGTATAGAATTAAAGATCATATTTATATATATATCTGGTTTCATGATTTGTTGGCAGAATGACATTACTGTTGGGACCGCCTGGATCCGGGAAAACCACATTGCTTTTGGCTCTATCTGGTAAACTGGATTCCAGCTTGAAGGTATCCTTTTCTTTCTTGTTCTTCATTTTGTATTAAACAACGAAAGAGCAAAATAGTGCATGCGTGTTGCATGGTCTTAGTAGTTTCTTGATGTTCATCCCTTTGAGTTAATTTATATTATCATAAGTACATATGCCACTTTCAATCTAATCACCGTAGTTGAAAGTATGGAAAATAAGGATGCTAGTAGATAAAAAAGATGAGGAAATTGAAAGTGAACTTGAACTACTACTTTTGAGACACCCATTTTCATATGTGGTTCTAAAATATATGACAAAATGTGTCTGCGGCGAACATTTCACTTTTCTTCATATCCTTGTTGATAAATATTTTTATATCTCAATCTAGAGTGTTTAGTTTTTTTTTCTTTCAATAAAAATGTAAACAATTTTAGTCAAAATAATAATAGTGCAATTTCCTTGTTAGGTTATGACCTTGGATTGGATGTCCTTAAACTTGTATGTCTGACATCCAATTGAAAGTGTTAGTGTTCTGGGTTTCTTTAATGTGCTAACATATCTCTGATTCTATAGTTTTTGTTTTACTATTTTGTTATTAAGAATTCTATTACTTAATCTCCAGCCACATATTAGGATCACAGAACTTAGAAAAGAAAAATTATACCATTTTTTGAGTCTCTGAATATCCAACAACTAAGACTATTCCTTGAGTAACTTACCACTTACCACTTATTTTGTGATCTTTTTTACTTTAATAATTAGGATAAATGCCGAAAACGCCCAAGATAGCCACCATACATATATGTATACACATAAATTTGTATAAAAGCACCTTTTTGTCACAAGGAACACACCAATCTGCTCTTGCAGGTCTCTGTTCATATCCTATGAATTATTTTTCTCAGGTAAGTGGACAAGTGAGGTACAATGGCCAAGATCTTGATGGATTTTACGTTCATAGAACATCTGCATATATCAGCCAGACAGATAATCATATCGGAGAGCTAACTGTTCGAGAAACATTAGATTTTGCAGCTAGATGCCAGGGCGCAGGCAGTAACTTTGCAGGTTTTTTTACCTTACCTACTTGACCACTTATTTATTATAATCTTAGACAGGGCTTACCTATGAAGAGAATTCTAGTTCTTGTTTCCTTGACGAGTTTTATCTTGTGACAAGATTTTATACTTCTCTCCAAATTCATATTTACATAATATGTAACTGATGCAGATACGTATCTGCCTCTAGATTATTCATATACATTAAATGATGTATATGATAATTTGTTTTTACTCTATTCTTTTTGCTTCTCATATTAGATTTGGAAAGTCTGGCAAGGCTTGAGAAGGAAAAGAAAATACATCCAAATCCAGAAATTGATGCGTTTATGAAGGTTGGAAGTCATCTCCTTTCATTTGATAACATAAAATCCCTATTGTGGGAATGTAAATGTGGTATGTATTCCTACAAGTTCTTAAGCTTGCACATTTTGATTGAACAGGCAAGTTCTGTGGAGGGTAGGAAACACAGCCTAATCACAGAGTACATCTTGAAGGTGCTGGGCCTTGACATATGTGCGGATACTAAGGTTGGAAGTGATATGGTTAGGGGTGTTTCTGGAGGTCAGAAAAAACGAGTGACTACAGGTAACCATTCCTTTTGGTGTTTTAACAAATCTGCCAACGTCCCAATGATGGTTTTTTTGTGTTAAAAAGTCGTAGATTTTCTTAAGCACTGTCCCAATGAATATTTATTTTTTTCCAGGGGAAATGATTGTTGGGCCAAGAAAAACTCTTTTCATGGATGAGATATCTACTGGCCTTGACAGTGCTACAACCTATCATATCGTGAAGTGCATGCGAAATTTTGTTCATGAAATGGAAGCTACAACGCTGATCTCCCTCCTGCAGCCTGCACCAGAGACATTTGACCTTTTTGATGACCTAATACTATTATCTGAAGGTCATATCATTTATCAGGGGCCCTGTGTAAATGCCCTTGAATTCTTTGAATCGCTAGGTTTTTCATTGCCACCTCGCAAAGGACTGGCTGATTTTCTTCAAGAGGTGTGAATTCCATAAGCATTTACTGGTGGTTCTAAACTTACACTGCCTAAGCCTGCTATCTGTACTTTCAGGTTACTTCCAGAAAGGATCAGGCCCAGTACTGGTCCCATCAATCAAAGCCATATGTCTTTCTTGCTGCTTCAAAAATCGCTGAGGAATTCAGAAATTCAAGATTTGGAAAATCCATAGAGTCTGATCTCGCTGCGCCTGTTGATGAAGCCAAGTTTCTTCCAACAGCTCTTGCAAGAACCAAATTTGCTATATCAAAACGGCAACTATTTAAGGCTTGCTTTTCTCGAGAAGTTCTTCTAATCGGTCGGCATCGCTTTTTATACATTTTCAGAACGTGCCAAGTACTACTCTATCATCTCATAGCACATCTTCTTAAATTTTTGTCTGATATTGACTTGCTGAAAAGGCCTTACTTTTTAAGGATGTTTTCCATGTTATTTAACTTGCAGCCTAGCTGTTTAGTTTTAAGCTTTGAATTAGAATGGATTTCATTAACCATTTGTATATACAAAGGCATACATAACTTTTGATGGATCGGCATGAATTTTACCAACATGATCAATATGGATATTTCAGCCCAATGGCCTTATTTTTTTAAAGCTGATTTATGGCATCATTTTGTTTGAAGCAGGCGGACCACATACATGGGATCTATCATGTGGATCCTTCAGAAAAATATCTGTCACTTCCATTCTTGTCTTCTTTTGTCCCATGGCAAATGAGGAGATTCCATTAAGCAACACCTAGGCTGTTAATTTTTTGGCACTATATTTGATTCCGAGGAATGATAAGTCAAATTTTGTCACATGCTTGGTTTTTATGATTCCGAGGAATGATAAGTAAAATTTTGTCACATGCTTGGTTTAAAAATTTTCTTCTCCTGTAAAATGAAACTTAAAAATTATCCAGCTTCACATATGCGCACATTAATACTCTTACATAATCAAGTTTTTCATAATTGATAGAATGAAAAATCTAAATGATTTTGTTTTGTTTCAAATATGCATTTGTTGCATAATACGAACTTTTTTCGCCCTCATGCAGGTAGCAATCATTGGAATTATCACATGCACAATATTTCCTCGAAGTAGGATCCATCCCAGTGATGAGATAAATGGGAACCTCTACCTTTCTTGTTTGTTTTTTGGACTAGTGCACATGATGTTCAATGGGCTCACTGAGCTACCAATAACAATTTCTCGTCTGCCAGTTTTTTATAAGCAAAGAAACAGTTACTTCTATCCTGCTTGGGCCTTTTCCATCCCTAGTTGGATTTTGCGCATTCCCTACTCCATTGTTGAAGCTGTAGTATGGTCATGTGTGGTATATTATAGTGTAGGTTTGGCCCCTGGTGTTGACAGGTATGCATTGGCATATTAACAGAATCTGTTTATTTATTTGAATTGAAAAATATCCTGCTAACTAATTTTCTTTTTCCAGGTTTTTCTGCTTCATGCTGTTAATGTTTTCTATACATCAGATGGCTCTAGGTCTCTTCAGGATGATGGCTAGTGTTGCACGAGACATGATTGTAGCCAATACATTTGGATCTGCGGCATTGTTAGCCATCTTTCTTCTTGGTGGATTTATTGTTCCTAAAGGTTAGGCCGCTGAATCTTGCAAACTGAATAATTGGAATATTACCTAGCTTAAGCGCATGATCTCATACTTAAAAGTATTACTCTGTCCAAGTTGTAAACGTCTTGATCTAGATGGTATCTTTGGAAACAGATATGATAAAGCCATGGTGGATTTGGGCCTTTTGGATTTCACCATTAACATATGGTCAAAATGCAATTTCAGTTAATGAGTTCACTGCCACTAGATGGATGGAGGTATGTTTGCATTCTTTTCATAATTATGTTAGTAGGTCCAAAACGATAGTTTCTCTGGATTGATGTTCTGGTTTTGTATGCTGTTGTGCAACAGAAATCTAAATATGGAAATTATTCTGTTGGGAGCAATGTTCTCCATGCACATGGTCTACCTACATCGAAGCACTGGTATTGGCTCGGCATTGGCGTTCTATTATCTTATGCTATCCTTTTCAACATTTTGTTCTCCTTTGCCTTGGCTTACCTTAAACGTAAGTGTTTTGAATAGTATCTGTTCTATTAAATTGACATTCCTTGGTGATATGGATGTTAAAATATATCACTATATCTCTTCATCTGCTAGCAATTAGACCTTTTTTATATTAACTTCCGGTGTCTAACAAAATTTTAATCGTCAATCTCATTAAAGCATTAGGAAAGGCCCAGGCAGTGGTTCCATCCGATGACAGAGAAAACACTGCTGATGATGTAAGGGCTCAAGGAGCTCTTTCTGAGCGCCCTGTCCATGGTATTCCATTAAACGCTGATGATTTCTGTACTGCTGATCCATGTGATATTTCATAAGGATAATCAATTTGAAGATCCATGACCTTATTTTTCCTTTCGCAGTTAGTACAGAGAATTTGGAATCACATCAGAGGAATACTGTGAAAGAAGAAAATAAAAAGAGAGGAATGATACTTCCTTTCACACCATTGACTATGACATTCCATAACGTCAATTACTTTGTTGATATGCCAAAGGTATATAACTCGAAATAACTTTTTCTTTTTTCTAAATGTTAGGCAATCATTTGTGCCTTCTCATTGTGTCCTTCATACAACCTTAGGAAATGAAACTGCAAGGAGCTCCGGAAAAGAAGTTGCAGTTACTATCTGATGTGAGTGGGATATTCAGACCAGGAATTCTTACAGCATTGGTCGGTTCAAGTGGTGCTGGGAAAACCACACTCATGGATGTGCTTGCCGGAAGGAAGACCAGTGGATACATAGAGGGTGACATTAGGATTTCCGGACACCCTAAGGAGCAGAATACCTTTACTAGAGTTTCAGGATATGTTGAACAAAATGATATACATTCACCTCAAGTGACAGTTGAAGAGTCCCTCTGGTTTTCATCATGCCTTCGCCTTCCGAAAGAAGTTAGCAAACAAAATAGACGGGCAAGTTGCCTAACATATTCCTTATTTCGCTGATAATTGTGTTTGGTAAAATAGATGACAATTTTCTCTACAGGAATTTGTCGAAGAGGTGATGGCATTAGTTGAGCTTGATACTCTACGGCATGCATTGGTTGGTTTGCCAGGAAGTACTGGTTTATCAACTGAACAAAGAAAGCGTCTTACCATTGCTGTGGAGCTTGTTGCTAATCCTTCAATTATTTTTATGGACGAACCAACGTCTGGTCTAGATGCCCGTGCAGCAGCAATTGTGATGCGTACTGTTCGAAACACTGTTGACACAGGAAGGACTGTGGTTTGCACAATACACCAACCAAGCATTGACATATTTGAAGCATTTGATGAGGTTTTGAACAATTTAGTGTTTTCTCATGCATCTTATTTTATTTTTTACACAAACATGTCTTTCCACTGAAAAATGATCTGAACGCATAAAACTGCCTTTCTTCTCTGCAGCTTCTCCTCATGAAGCGAGGAGGAAGGGTGATATATGGAGGCTTGCTTGGCGTGAACTCCCAGGTTATGATTGATTACTTTCAGGTATGTAGTATATATATACATATATTGTTGAACATTTTCAGTTGTAGTGATGTGGGTCATAAAGAGCAAACATTCTCGACATGCTATTGAGAATTACACACCCCCGTTAGAATAGACTACTCATGTTAGTGATTTGAATAAAGATAATTTTTCACTATCTTTATATTTTTTGTTTTAAGAATTAGTATTCCTGAAGCAATGGGTTGGGATAGTGCACTGGATCATTTAACTAAAACAACAGAGAGAAAAAGGAGGTGGATGGAATTGATTGTTCTTCTACTATACTCAAGTCCTTAACACAATATTTACTTGAGTTACTGGTACGTTCTATTTTAGGACTTTGGTAAGAAACAAGTCAGCGCTGATATGCTTTCTTTCCTATGCTCATTGCTCAAAGCTTAAGCTGGTTGGGGCAAAGTTTAGTGCAATTTCTTGCCTTTTGAGTTCTCCACACATAAAATTTACTAGCATGACGGTAGTCTTCCATTTGCTAACCCTTAAGATTTACCTTATTATGTGCATGTTTTTTCTGCAACGTTGCCACAGTTGTTTGTTATTCTATGGATTTGATGATGCTATAGCCTATATAGTTAAATGACCTCTAGAGAGGGAAAACTGTAATTCTTTCACTGTATCACTACAGTGGAAGTCACGTTCACAAATGTGAACCAAGTTTGTGTGTGTGTGTGTATTTATATCAAGTGGATATTCGGGCTCATATATAAAACTAAAGCTTTATGTTCCGCTGTCACTTGTAACTTCATTTAGAGAATAGATGGTGTTCCTCCTATTCCCGGTGGTTATAATCCTGCAACTTGGATGTTGGAAATTAGTACTCAAGCTTCTGAAGAAAGGCTGGGCCAGGACTTTGCAAATGTGTACAAGAAATCACATCAGTTCAGGTGCAGCTTAACCCTATAATCTGACAGTTATGTTCTTTCATCTCATGTTATGATACATGAAGACTAGACTGGTAATCTGTTTACTTTCCAGGGAAGTGGAAGAGTTAATCCAACAAGCAAGTGTGGCTACCATGGAGCCCTTGAAATTTTCATCAAAACATCCTCAAGACAGTTTAACACAGTTCAAAATTTGTTATTGGAAACAGAATCTTGTCTATTGGAGAAGCCCAAAATACAATGTTGTGCGGTTATTTTTTACTACATTTGCTGCATTTATATTTGGATCAGTGTTCTGGAACGTTGGTTTGAAAAGGTACTTTCTTAGTTATTACATGCTTGATTATGCCATGGACAAATTTTGGCTTTCTGATGTTCTGTGTGACCACTATTATTTGCTGAGCTATTTCATTTATTATTGTCTTTTCTATTGTATTCCTACATATCATATGATTAAATTCTTATTGATCAATTTTTTTATTTTTTAAATTGTCTGAATACTTAGCAACTTTAATGTGAGATTGCCACTATCTTCTTTGTTGCCCTATATTTTTCAATATTTGTATCCAAATTAAACAGGTTAATCACTAAGTTGCTAATTAACATGTCATTCTTGTTCAGGTGTATAAATATTTAAACAAAAAATCAGTGAATTACTATTCATGTTTGACGCTGCCTTAAGCATGTGATAGATTTTGTATAGAAGATAAATTTCATATATTTGGATAGTCCCTAATAGTTCTTAAGAAATTAAACTTTTGTGCAGGGAAACAACAAAAGACTTGTTTGTTGTTATGGGTGCTCTGTATTCTGCTTGTTTATTTCTCGGAGTTAATAATGCTTCATCAATTCAACCTGTAATTTCAATTGAGAGAACTGTGTACTATAGAGAGAAAGCAACTGGAATGTATTCCGCATTTCCTTATGCAGTTGCCCAGGTTTGTTTTCCTTGTTTCTTTCATCTATCATGCGTTTGTTGACAAAAATATCTTATATTGGTTTACCTCTGAAATTTGCAGGGCCTTGTAGAGCTTCCATATATTGCCTTGCAAGCGATTTTGTATGGTTTAATCACTTATTTCATGATCAATTATGAGAGAACATGGGGTATGACATATATCTTTATTTGTGTTTTTATTTTCTCATTCTATGTTCACTATTTGAAAGAAACCAATGGCATTAACCACTACACTTTTGTTACAATTGATTTAAAAAATTTTGCTTTGATTTTTTGCGGTCCTTTTTTTTTGTTTGATTTAAATGTTGCATAAACTAATGGTGCATTAAAAAACTTTAGAGTTGTTGACATCATTTAATTCACTTTATTATTTGTATTAAACTATGAACTAATAGGTCCACTATTTGTGTGGATCCTCTTTTTCTCATGGCAATTTATGTAATTGTTTTTTAAAGATGATACGAAGTAAATAGAAAGTGAAAGAAAAAGGCAGCATGATTCACAACTGAAACTCATCTTCGTTGGTAGATTGAAAGTTCGTTTCACTGAAACAGTTTTGACATTGAATATGGACACTAAAACATTGCTGGCCTGAGAAATAAGCAAATAGGAATTTTGGACATTGACTGCATGTTATAATACGGTTTCATTGTTATGTGAAACATTACATTAGCTGACTACAAAAAATTATGTCTGTTCAAAACGCAGTAACAAACATATTATATTGTAAATCATCAGGTTATTCATAGGTTCTTGTGCTACGTCTATAAATGGATTTATCTATTTTACTAGAAAAAAAAAAATGTATACCTGGTGTTGATGCAAGACTCTCACAATTTTGTTTTTTAATTTTTTTGTACAGGGAAGTTTCTATTATATCTTGTCTTTATGTTTCTCACATTCACATACTTCACCTTCTACGGCATGATGGCAATTGGTTTGACACCATCTCAACAACTTGCGGCTGTTATATCATCTGCGTTCTACTCTCTGTGGAATCTGCTTTCTGGTTTTCTGGTTTTGAAACCTGTAAGTAGATAAATTTATTTGTTTCGTTTCCCTGCAATCCTATGAGGATAGATAGTCCATCGCACTGCACTAGTGGTTAGGTTTGGAAGTATGAAGATAGACTCATGCAATATAGATGTCTCCTTTGTAAAGTGGTTCTCCTGCAACCAATTTTAAGATTGCTTTTGGATAGCCTCTCATTTATAGCACATCACTGGTCATCTACCTTACCATGTTTGAGTTTAATAACTATGATAATCATAGAAAATAAGTAGATATTCTTCAGCCTGTTTAGTGCTATGGCTACTGAGTCAATCAACTTGTCCAGGTAGCGCGTGATTTTAGCTAATGTGTTTGCTTACAATGAGTTTGTATACATAAAAATAAGGCACACCCATGCAGCCACTCACAACTAATACCACTGAGCTTAATCAGATGACCCTAATGAAACACAAGGAGCAGTAGTAATTGATCAAACACACTAAGAGGCCTTGGCTCATCATCACCTAAATGATAGGAATAGTGGTCGACAGCTCAAGCCCTACTTTGGGGTCGCCATCCTCCTTTGGGGTAGAATTGTAATAGGAACCACAGAGAACAACAAGATGCATTATACCCAGCAATGCTCCAAATCAAACCAAGCCCAGTGGTGTTTAGATTTTTTCTTTTTCTTTTTTAAAATTTCAATATAATATGCTAAGTAATGTATCATAGAACATAAAAAATCAGTATAAAAATTCTTTGGCTTTTACATGCTCCGTTCAGTCAATAATTTGTGTTTCTCTTGACAGAGTATACCTGTATGGTGGCTGTGGTTCTATTACATATGCCCTGTGGCGTGGACTCTTCGAGGTATCATAACATCACAACTGGGGGACGTGGAAACCCAATTAGTTGGGCCAGGTTTTAACGGTACTGTGAAGGAATATCTGGAGACGCAACTTGGCTTCGATGCTGGAATGACCGGTGTTTGCGTAACAGTTTTGATTGGCTTCGCCATGCTATTCTTTTTCATCTATGCCTTCTCTATCAAATTTATCAACTATCAACGACGCTGATCAGTATCACAGCAAGAATATTTTCATTATTTTTTTTGTCAAGCATGTGGCTAGTATAGCAGAGTTTTTTTTTTTCAAAAAATCAAAAAGACATTGTCAAGTACTGGGTCCCATAACAATGAAACTGTACTATAAAAAGTAGCCAATGTCCAAGATTCATAATTGCTTATTTCTCACGCCAGCAATGCTTTAGCGTCCAAATTCATTGTCGAGACTGTTTCAGTAAAATTCCAGCTGCCTTCATCAGCACGATCGGCAGAATTTTTTAAATGTCAATCAGTTTGTAGATACATTGGCCGACTCTCTTTTTTTTTTTTGGGAGAGAGCTCACAGAGCTATTTTATTAATATAAAATAAAAATTACAATGAGTTATAAGGTACAACCCAGCACAAAAAAGAGAACAAAGAAAGAGAACAAAATACAAAGCAAGAAAACAAAACAGGAAAATTACAAACAAACTCCAATTCTATTAAATTGCTTCATTAGCCAGTGAGGAAGATCCCTATCTTGATGGAAAAGTGTAAGAACGCGGGAATTAACTCCAAGAAGGGTAAGGCTAGAAGCAGCAGCCAACCAAGCTTTAGGAATGATTTAAATTTGCGGGTGACCGAAGCACAGCAAATAATCAGAAATGCTGATAATCAAAGGATTAAGTCTCTAAGCATGATGAGAGTTACCAGCTATAATGACTTTATGAAGTTCAGCGCTAGCAATGAAAATTGTGTTGATTTGAAGATCCGATGCATGAAGACTCCTTAGCACTGAAATAAGAGCCAGAGCCTCAGCTTCGAGCGCTGACACAACATGATTATTGCAACAGCTTGCACAAATGAGTTGGGAATTGGCATTTGTAGTATAAAATCCTGCACCATAAATCTCTGCCGCACAGTTACCCACAGAAGAAACAAAGAGAAATGGGCTATCAGTGATAGAAAATTATTAAGAATGAGATGTTTTCCAAATTGAGAAGGAGAAGAGTGAGAGTACTCCATGACATAGTTGATGGCTCTGATCGGTATAAAGTGATAGTCAAGATCTTCATTGTGAAAAATAAGATTGCATCTAGCCTTACAAAGTAACCATGAAGCAACGGTGATCACCGATTGATCATGCTTATCAAGTACAGAATTTGAAGGGCTAAGCTAGTTACCAGTTGAGAAACCATCGTAGAATAAAATTTGCTTACCAATAGCATTACTAATAAATCTCCATATAAGTTGAGCTTTGGGACAGGTATTGAATAAATGCTCAGTAGTTTCAAAATCAAGATTACATAATCTACAGAGGGTTTGAGGACCCAAATTCAATCTGTATAAGTATTTCATAAGTTTTAATACCATTATGGAGGAGAGGAAGTGTGTAGGCCTAGGAGAAATTTTAAGGTGCCAAATATTACCCCAGCCATCTCAAGGGTCCAAACAACCTGCAGATCTATTAAAGTGAGCATATACCATCGATGTGAGTTTGTGATTTTTAGACTTAGAATACCATACCCATCTATTGACACTGCTGCTGCTGCTGATGATTTTGTCATTAACAAGATAATCAAAGTTTAGAAAATCTCTAAACACATCATGCATAAGATTAACATTCCAAGCATTATCCAGATAGAAATCAGAATCCAGATTGATGCCCATGTTCAGATAGGTGGGTTTAAAGGCCAAAGGATTTTCAAAGTACCATGAATCATGCAGTAAATCTGTGGAAGCAGGATTAGAGTAATGCAACCAAAGCTGAGACTTAATAAGATTAGCATTGTGCCAAAGCCTCTAAAAAACCAAGAACAATTGGCCGGAATGGAATCAGTCCAGAAATTGATTTTACCATATTTATCAAAGAGAATATCTACCCAAATAGCACTATGATGATTTAAATAGCCGAGGACATTCTTTGCCATTAAGGAGATTTTAGCGGCACGCAGATTACAGATCGAGAGACCCCCTCAGTGTGACTAAGTGTAATATCTGGCAAATTAACTGAGTTCATGCCTTTTCTGTTGCCACCCTTGAACCAGAAGAACGATCTAGCAGCCTTAGTAATACCATCCAAAATTGAATTAGGAACAGGATAAACAGACATGTAATACACATGAGTGGACATTAAAATAGAATTAATGAGGATAGTCTTACCAGCCATGGAAATGCTAGAATGTTTCCAGATAGAGAGAAATTTATCAAAAAGGAATGGATCTCCTTCGTTAGTTAATAGAAGTTGCAGTTGAAGTTGGTTTGCTGTTTTGAGTTGCTTGTCCGTTTCCTTAGTCCTTTAGTGTTGTCTTTCTAGTTTGTCTTTTGTTGGATTAGCTTTTCTTCTGTTTGTTAAAAAAAAAAAAAAAAAAAAAAGTAAAATTAACTTCCAATCTACAAACAAAGATCAGTTTCAGCTGTCTGTTGTTCTGTTTTTTTTTAAAGAACTTTCTATTTACTTCAGATTTCATCTTTAAAAAAATCACCCAGATTGTCATGAGATAAAGAGCATTAACACAAAGGGTGGATCTACTAGTACATAGTTTAATACAAACAATAAAGTGAATTACTTAAATGATGTCATCGGACTCGTAAGTGCTTTTTAGTTTTTAGAAAAAAAATAAAGAATTGCAAAATATCAAAGCAAAATTATTTAAATCAATTATAACAAAAGTGTAATATTTAATGCCATTGGTTTCTTTTAAATAGTGAACACAGAATGAGAAAACAAAAACACAAATAAAGACATATGTCATACCCCATGTTTCTCATAATTGATCATGAAATAGGTGATTAAACCATATAAAATCATTTGCAAGGCAGTATATGGAAGCTCTACAAGGCCCTGCAAATTTCAGAGGTAAACCAATATAAGATTTTTTTTGTCAACAAATGCATGATAGATGAAAGGAACAAGGAAAACAAACCTGGGCAACTGCATAAGGAAATGCTGAATACAATCCAGTCGCCTTCTCTCTATAGTACACAGTTCTTTCAATTGAAATTAAAAGTTGAGTTGAAGAAGCATTATTGACTCCGAGAAATAAACAAGCAGAATACAGAGCACCCATAACAACAAACAAGTCTCTTTTCATTTACCTGCACAAGAGTTTGATTTCTTACGAGCCATAATTGAATATCCAAGTATAATGGGAATATTATCTTCAATACAAAATCTATCACATGATTATGGCAGCGTCAAACATGAATAGTAATTAACTGAATCCTTGTTTCAAAATTTATACACCTGAACAAGAATTACTTGTTAATTAACGAACTTAAAGTTTAGCCTGCATTATTTGAACACAGATATTGAGAAATATAGGAAATCAAAGAAGATAGTAGTAATCTCACTTTATAGTTTCTAAGCTTTCAGACTACTTCAGAAAAAAAAAATGATCAAGACTAAACATTGTATATAAAACTGGTTCACTTGAATTAGTTTCACCATACGAAAATTGCTGACATTTCTATTTACATGCTTGCTACTCCAATTTGTTTCTTTATAGCTTCATTTCCAAATATATGTTAATTTGACTGCCCTTTCTTCGACTGAACAGAAGAAAGTTAACGAGTATTATTTTTAATTAATGTGATTTTTCAAGGTCTAAACACAATATTTTCTGTTAAATTACTTAACATTCAACTTACATTAACCAACACATATGCAGAAAACATACCACAAGAATTATATATTTTAGATACAAGCGCTGGTTATTGCTAAAGATTTTTTTATAGACACAAGAATTTGCCAAGACAGACCTTCATTGCTCAGCACAACACAAGTCAAGCGATGCTGCAAGACAAATATTGCATTTGATTTTTACTTTTTTTCATGTTAAAAACAAATGTATATGCTTGATCAGCACACCCTGACTAGCAACGACTTCGAGTTCCAGATGCATGCAGATACCTGCAAATCTGTTTGTCATAAGCGGGTTTAATCTCTCTTAGAAGCAGCCCACTGCATGCTTCATCCACCTCCAAAAGCGAAGCGCATCCATCTGGGTGTTGCCATGCCTAACAGCGACCCCCAATCAGCACCAAATGCAAATTCCACAGAAAACTTAAAATGAATCTACCAACAACTTCAAGCGTGCTTTGTCAATTGTTAAATGCTAGTCACTCATCCAACAGTACCATGCTTGGAACCCTAAGATTGATTTGGTTATTATTCCATCCACTTTCCTCCAGCTGTCCAAGAAAATCAACAAATCCATCTTCCATTATTACAAGGCTTTCCTCTAGCCAGGAAAAGATGTCATTCATGTTATCCAACCATCTCTCCCTATGCTCATGGAGCCAATACACCTGCCATAGACTTCTCAACACTGACAGACTTGTGGCACCAACCTATATCATAGCAAATCAGATATATTATCACACTTCTGCATAATGAAAATTATAATGTCCAATCACGAATGCACCACCTTGAAGGTGACACAGAATTGTAGTTCTCTTGGTTCCTGCTTGTTCACGAATAGAACATATTGTTCTTTCGAATACAAGTTTAGAAGTGCCCTGACCTGTGAGAATCAATAAAATAATAAAATCCAAGACTCGAATAGATAAATAAAACAATGTCTACGACTATCAAGCAAATCACACAGGATGGAAGTGGAAAATAACTGCCATAAAGGAAAAGCAGGAATTGTGGATAAACAAGATTTAGACATAGCACGCATGAAACTTGTCAAAAATTTCATGACCATGATTGGTTAATGTAAAATTTTGAAAACATTACCATCTGGACAGACTTGCTGCCTATCATCTTCTCCAAGGATACACAGAATGTGACTTGTGGCTGCAATAACTTTCCCAACAACAAGATATCTTCTTCCTTGTTACAATCACTAATCCCTGGTCAACAAGTTAACATAATGTGGGCAGTGAATCTATCATCAACAAACACAAGTCAAACCTAAGTGAAAGAAATTATACCAGGAACTTTACAATGTAAGACATGAGATTTAACAAGAATCCTGGCACGCTTAAGATTTATCTGTCAGTAAAAAGAAAGGCAAATTGTAAGGTCAGAATATTAACATATACACAGCAGAAAGCATTAGGAACGTGGATCAACACTCAAGACTAAATGAATAGATAAAAAGAAATATGTTAATAGCTATTGCAAATTTGGTATGAAACTTTCCCACTCCAAGCAGTGCTCATGGATGCTGTCCTTTAATACCTTGCAGACACAAGCTGTCTGGTCCAGAATACTAACTGATACACAATAACTTGGGTTATAGACTGCATAGCATGGCACATACTCATGGATGCTGTCCTCTAATACCTAACAGACACAAGCTGCCTGATCCAGAATACTAACTGATACACAGTAACTTGGGTTATAGATTGCCTAGCATGGTACATAGGCGAATGGCGGACAAAAAGAACTCTGCAACACAGCACACAAATTTACCCCACAACACAAAAAATAAAATAAAAATAAGAAAATAAATAAATAAATAAAAGAATAAACTAGAACCCTTACTGTGTGAAATTTGAGAACTGATAAGGACTGAAACCGTAACCAAAGGTGCAGAAGGCGCACAATCAACCATGTTAGAGCAAGCATAGAGTACGATGTTTGTAGTCCAGGTGTATCCTGCATAATCCATTCAGAGAGAAGGATAAGCATAATTAATAAGATTTGCAAAGTGGTTTAATTCAAAATCTTAAGAGATATAGTTTAACTGCCACCTTTGTACATACCATAACCAATATACCCAACGCAAGTCCCACAAGCTGAGCTGTTACTTCCCATACTTCCTCCTGAAAATTTGGAGTTTACAACACCAAAAAAAAGCCTAATCAGAGGAAGCTGGCGTTCAGGAGAAAAAGGATCTGTTAGCCAGTAATAAACAGGAACCATTGAAAGCACCCACCCCTGCTAGCTACCAAAAACAATATATCAATGAACAGGCCAAAGCAAAGCAGTGCTTCCCTGAAGGAATGCTATTAAATAGAGAACCATATAATCGCTCAAAATCTACACTGAAACAAAGGATCTAACATCTAGGCAACTGATACTGATCATGGTGAATTAAAAACCACCATTAACCATTATCAGCTTGCACCAATTACCTTTGCCACCACCTCTCCAAGATTTGAAGAAATAGCAAAATGGCTTTGGATCACTCGAAATGCTGGATCTTTTAGTCCCCTTGCCACAGCCTGTTTAAGAAAAAAACATATGTATAATTCCATTATGAATTTGTTATAAATAATGGTGGTTCACATCTCAAGGTTAGCTTAATGGTAACTGGTTCAGGTTTAAATTGATAGCATCAACTAACAAATCACATTAATGAGATGGCAAAGTGAAGATTTGCTGCATGTACATAGTCAGGTACACAAGAAGCTCTGCATACAAAGACCGATAATAGAATGACAAAAGATTACTAAAATGAATTCAGTTATTCAGCAAAAGCTGCTTAAAAAAAATTGTTAATATAAGCCCCATAGCTAGATACCTTGGTCAGATTTCCTGTGGAGGCAAGCAGGAGGAAATATTCTGGGTACAGTTGTGTGCATAGCTCAAAGATACTGCATAGTAGTTTAGAAAGAAATGGTCACACCAATATGATTGGAAAGATAATAGTTTGAAGATTAAAAAGCCTTGTAAACCTTCCAGCACTTCCTATAAAATCTGCATACATGCGCCACTGCTTTGGGTCATCATCAAAAAGATTCCCAAAACGTCCACCTATAAAAGATAAATTATTTCTTAGTTATAGAGTGTGGGATAATTTGTTTTTCCATTTATCATCTAACTTCCAAACCAATGAAAAGGCGCCCAACAGCTCCTAGGCCATCCTTCAAAACCCATCTGAGGAAAGATCAGTAATTGATATCTCAGTCAGAGTTGAGGGATGTACGGAAGAGAAAAGACAGACTAAAGAGATAGTAATGATAGTGGTTTTGTAGGGGCAAGAGAAGCTAAAAGGCATAAATGAATAACTAAGATTGGTTTTTTTAGGCAAGATCTAACAAGTAAACACGAGGCAAAATGATAGAAAATAGAGTGAACAACAGAGAAGATCAAAAAGCTCCCAACATAGATCACAGCACACGCATTATCAAAAGCGTCCAGGAGATGCTTATTACAAGATAAGAAAGTACAACAGAGTAGGCACAATGATGTGTGCAGGAAGGTTATTTCGAAAATAAGCTAAATTTGTAGCACGAGGATTGTTTCTAGAAGATTTACGTGGCAACTCACTTAATTGCAGCAGCAGAAGCAGCAGCACCAGCTCCTGCAAACGAACCTACACCAACAGCCTGTAGGCAGTTCATTTGTTTGACCATGAATAAAAAATAACAAATATATGCGTTTTTCTAAAATTGCAAGTTGCAACCAACCAAGCTTGAAAAATTAGGTAAATGACAACAATGAATTACCTTAAGAAGACTTGATGTAACTAATGTGTGACAGACCCATCCGGTTACATTTGTAGGAAATTGCAGCAACATATAATCCAGATAATCATCTGAGACGGATTCTATAAACATTTCAAAGGGTTACACGTATTAGAACCATATACTTGACGCAAAGCAAAAACACTGTTTCTTCCTGAGATGCATCTTTTTTTGGGCAGAAGACAAACAAAAATCACACTAGTTCTTTTTAAATTACATCAACTCTACAAACTAGAAAGTAGCAGTAGCTTAAATACTAGCGATTGTGGATGCGGCAAAATCATGAGAACAAGGAGATGCAATCCAAGCACAGAACAAATTAGAAAGGCCAGGGAGATTGATGAATAGCTAACATGAGAAGCCAACTTGAATGACTTGTACCAGGGAAACCTGCGGGTAGTGCGAAATTCTTGATGGTAGAGGGGAGCCATGCTAATCTTGGTGAATGTTGCGGTAGTGCAGCCATCGCCGCTTTGGCGAAGAATCCATGCCCCTCTGGAACAGCATGTAGCTTCGACTCATTATCCGATAAGAAGTACCTGCAAGCGGGAAAACCCAGGTGAAAGGAAGGCCAATGTCGGTAATAAGGAATGGGACCGTGGAGAGAGAAAGAAGAGGCGAGCGACCTCTTAGCTGTGCCGTCCTGGTACCTCTCCACCAAAAGTGAAGCACCTGGCTTTCTGTGATTGTGACGACAATCAAATCAGGAGAAGCAGTACAAAAAGAGAAGGGACATACTATATTATACTATATTACGTCGATACGGCACTCTCGGTTTCATCTTCGCTGCAACCGTGGTCATGTTCCTGGCAAGCAACAAGGTTTCGCCGGCCGGAGGTGGGAATTGGGACGGGAGACGAACTAGAAAAAGGGGGAGGAGGCCGAGGCATGGAAAGGAATAGTAGCATCTTATCGACGCGACTATTCAGAGGCATCACACTGAGCCTTGTGAGCCACACCAAATTGTAATCATTTTCTTTCGGTTCAAACTTTCACTTCAGTCCTTTTGCTTTTCCAATATTTTATTACAGTGATGAAGTATGGTGTGACGTAGTGCTCATGGATGTGTGCCGCCGAGGTGATGCAGAATATGGGGTGGATGCTGAGAATTTTAGAGAGGAGGGGAAGGAAGGAGAGAAGAGAGGAAGAGAAGGAGGCAGAGAGGAGAAGATAAAATTAGTTAGGCCAAAAGATTCTCCCTTTTCCCTTAATTCTCCATTCATATATGTGGTTCTTATGATCATTGTAACTGAATTTTCATACAGGTATTATGACAAACACCTTGCCTGCCAGGACATTGTGAAATGAAATAACAACCTTGCTTATTCATGGATTCCTCCTAATTACAACCATATATTTCTAAGCTATTAATTTTTAACTAACAACCAGTAATTACATCACAAAGTCCTTAAACTTGGGATGCGAATGTTTTTGAACCATCCTCATGCTCTTCTTGGTGGTTTCATAGCGGGTCCCTGCAGCAGCTACTGCATCAAAAGGCCTTAGCAGTACGATAGGAGGATGGTGCATGATGGTCGCGTGACCTCCTATAGTTTCATCTTTGAGGGAGTGAAGATTGTGTTGGTGTCCAACGAGCAAGAAACCCCACCTTCCACCAACACCAATGTCAACTTGTTGTCTTATGCACCGTTTCGAAAGGAGTTGCAAAATTCAGGAACCGTGCTCATCTTGCTCGGAAAGGTAGCCACCAAGAACTTGGAGACCTTAGAAATTCTAAGAGTTGTTCTTCCTCTTCTAGATGAGTTCCAAGGCGTCTTTCCCAATGACCTACCGGATGGACTTCCACCCCTTCGAGACATTCAGCATCATGTGGAGCTACAACCTGGCTCTACCTTACCACACCGTGCGTTTCTCAACTTTTTTTTTTTTTTGAAAAAGTGGATAAACCACATGCATTAATAAAAGGAGAAACAGAAGTACAACAAAAGCCCGAGCGAGTCCGGCAACAAAAGCAAAACACACAAAGGCCCACTAGATGTGGGAGCAAAACAGAACAGCAAAAAACAACTACCAACTGTCGGAGGAAACAAACCCCGACCAGCACCACAGGCCAAGAAGACTACTCCTCCCCACGCGCCGACGTCTCACCACCGTTATAATCACTTTTCACACTATCTCCCATGTGAATCACTTTTCATGGTCAAAGAGAAAGTGATTGCAAGGAGACCAATTATTTTTAAAATACCAAACGAGTGAAAAATGATTTACTTCCTTTACTTGCAAGAAGGCTGTTACTGTCACTCATACCAAATGTGCCCTTATAGCATAATCAAAGCTCACCATTGTTGACTAAGGTGGAGGAAATCCTTTGGTTGCATCGAAGATGAGACATTCCGGATTTGTGGTTAAACCTACACTAGCAAGTGACTGGTTCTACTTAGACAAGATCCTCTTCTTGCTTTGTCTTTCGATACCTTTGAGACCTTGTGAGTATTAAGTATATCGAGGTTTGTTTTGATGAGTATGGGAGGCAAGCGCCTTAATCACATCAGCTGCCGGAAAAAGTAGCTTTGTGGAGTGTAATTATCCAAGGTGATGTGGAAGATCATAACTGGATCTCAAGAGTTGACTACAAGAATGTCATACATCTTTTTTTTTTTTTTGCCAAGATGAGCGGCCTAACCGGCACAAGCCTCAGCGGAACAAGTGGGAGCGGGTCCGGCGCACACATGGGCATAGGGACCACCCGCACACAACCACTACTCACACTCCAAAAAATGTGCCCTCACTCAAGATTTGAACTCTCACCACTTGTGAAGGATTCTATTGGGGACCCGGCTACCAATAGACCACTTGGTCATTGGTGATGTCATACATCTTTGATCCTATACTTAACTCCACGTCCCAGGAGAATGAGTCAGGTTGGTAAAGGTGACCCTATGCTAAGATGATCTCTGTTAGGACCCTCTTGTTTCTTTGAATAGAGATCACCTTACTGAATAAATTGACAATCGTATTGACTGTAGCCAAGGGAGATTTTAAATGGTAATCCAGACTATATCATTTAAGGCTAATCATACCTATTCCGCCTTTTCTGTGACCATAGTGAACTAATTATTGAGCATAGCCCATGTATAGAAGACAATGAGAAAAATTCTTGGTTTTCAACCTCTTATGCCTCCTCATTGCTGATACATGGAAGCAAAAAGGTGTCCCCCAAAAAAGGTAAGGTTAATACATCCTTCGACAGATTGAGAATCCTTCGGAGTGAGTTCTACAATGCATTAACACTAATTTACCTAGTCAATGTTGAGATCATAGATCCTCTTAAGGTTGCTTTTCAATTTAATGATCTCCAATGAGAATTTAATAGAAATGGTGAAACATTGCAAGTGTTGGAGATGAGAAACAAAACTTGTAGCAGTGGCCAGTTTCTCCTTAGACCGGCAGGAGACAATCGAAGGCTACATGCATATCCTTAGTAGGTAAGTAGGTGCCTACATTTTGAGACACGATAATTGGTCTTAAGCAACGGGGGCAAACTAGTTAAATATTGACCATAGAAAATGCCTTGGTGTATGAGTTCTCCATTAAATATACTTTCCTCAAGTTGGTGGTGTAACACCATTCCCCGTCTCTATTGACCACCTCAATGGGATCTGTCTAAAGTGTCCTCTAGCGTATTTCTATGTTGTTGCTTTGATTTTTTTTTTTTTTTTTTTGTTTTTGTTTTTTAACATTGTCAAGAAGCCACCCATACACAAGCTATTTTTAGTTTTTCATTATAATCTTATTTTTTTTATTAAATATTCTTTTTTTTAATATTATTGGTTTTTATTCCATGCTCTTCAGCGAGATTTTCCATTGATCGAGACGAATGTTATTTTAATTATATCGTGCCTGATAAATCAAAGGAATAAATTATCACTTCCGTGGCAAGCAGAAGGGCGAGGCCAGGTGTTGGAACGTTTACATGGGTTCTGATAGAGGTGCTGTTTGGCTGCCACATCACGGTGCAAGTTGGAGGGTAGCATTGATTCATTTTGATTTTTGGACGGTAGAAATGCAAGTCAAGCGGTCGAGTCTCAACAAAAAAAAAAAAGGTGATTCCAAATTCATTTTCATTTTTTTATGACAGATGTTTATCAAACAGATAAAGAATAAGGAGGGGAACGAGTCGAGGGAGGGAGGGAGGGAGGGAGGGAGAGGTCGGGTGGTATCAGTGTCATACTACCGGTGGGGAACTTTTCCTTGGAATAATGGGAACTGAGGAGGAGACGACGACGCTATTCCAATCCGTCTCTCCTCTTCCGTCCCCGCTGAATTCAAGATCATCAGCTTCATCGTCCTTATCTGCGACCGAGATCGATCTACAAAACCATCAGCATCGGGACAAAGGTGATGATGGTGATCCCGGGCCATGCTTTTTGGTCGTTGGGAATTACTGCCATGATGTTCTGTTTCGAGACGGTGTGGTGGTCGGGGAGGGTCTTGGTGGGGCCGCCTCCTTCGTTTCCAATGTATTCAATTCCCTCTTTGCTTCTTCTTCTCATCTCTTCCACTCCAGCTACGTCTCCAAGGTCGGCACTGATTTCGCTTACACCCTCCCCGGAAGCCACCCTCCGCTTGTCTCCCCCACCGCCGCCACAACCCTCTTCCACGCCCACTTCCCTTCTCTCACTAGTGCCGACCTAGCTGATCGCGTCCTCAAGCGCGTACACTCTTGCGATCCTATCCTCCCTTCCGACCTCCCCTCCTCTAAATTTCGCTTTGGCCTCGCCGTTGGGGTGGGAGGGGAGATCCCTCCCCTCACCCTGGCTCGCTTGGTCGATCTATGCGCGTTAGTCTTTGTGGACGCGCAATCACTAATCCGCACCTTCGATCCCTCGGACGGCACCGTCGGGCTCATCCCGCTCAAGGACAGTGAGTTCTCCAGCCTGGTCTCGCAGATTGGGTTCCTTAAGGTCTCTGCAGAAGAGGCTCCTTTCCTGGATATCGACGAGGCCCGTAAATGGTGCTGCGTCATCCTTACACAAGGCAAGGACGGGTGTAGCCTGTTCTGGAAGGATGGTCATTCACAGGTCTTGCCTTTCCCCACCGTCCAGATCGATCCTACTGGAGCAGGAGACAGCTTCTTGGGGGCATTTGTCGCTGGCCTTGCCATGGGCTTGGGGGTTCAAGAGTCTGCTCTTCTAGGCAATTTCTTTGGCTCACTCACCGTTGGTCAGATTGGCATTCCCAAGTTCGACCAAAAGATGATGCAGGTTTGGATTGCATCTTTGTGTTTTTTTTTCTCTATCATCATCATCATCATCCATTTATGCTTCAATTTTTGGTACACATTAGCATCATGGTATGATGCCCTGTGTACATTTAACAGTTGTTGTCATTATTTAACAGCACATAATTCTTCTTGTTGTTCCAAAATGCAACTTCTGGTATAAGACTCGCTTGATGCACTGGGGTGAATCATACAGTACATATTGGATGGATATGTTTGGCTGATTGGCCTATGTATCAAAGTCCACTTACTAGAACCTGTATTTGAGGAATTTCATAGCTGTGCAAAAAACAAAGTTTAGATGTGCATATATAAATCATCACATCTGACTTTGGATAAGTAGAGGAGGTACTTTGGGGCATGCCCAAGAGACTAGACCCAATAGGAGATAAGATGGATATATTCTTTAATTGTGCTGCATGATCTCTTTGTTCCCAAATCATTGAGCTAATATACTTTAGCTTTGTCTAGATTCCTTCGGCTTGCAAAATCAGGACCAAGGAACAGCCCTTCTCTTTGTCTAGATATACGACTCTCCATTTAAATCTCTATGGAGAGTTTTGTTTAGATTAAGAAGAAAGAATCTTTTTGCATTCATGAAAGAGAATGCTTCATTTGATTCTAAATTATAAGAAAATTATGCAGAATTCTTCTAGATCCATTTGAACGGATATTTTCACAATTGACTGACTTCTATGGATGCTAAGCCAATATATTTGTACATCTTCTGCTTTGCTTGCTGTGGAAACTAAAAATGAAAATCAATGCTTATCTTTAGCAATAATAGGAAAATTAAAGTAAGATAGCAAACCATTAGTTTTAAGCCCTTCTTCATTGGGCATCAGGAGTTTAAACAGGTGATGAGTCTATCTTTTTCTTTGGACAAATGGTGATTGTCTTTGATTGGATGAGTGGATTTACTAATCTATTTATTCAAAAGGCAAACTAATATAGGAATGCTGGTAATGTTCTATTAGTTGCGAAGGGAAAGTGTATTGTTGTGGATGAATGTCTAATAGAACACATCCCATGAAGATCATCTATCTAATGTCTTTTTTAGCCAAAAATGTAGCAGGATTGATCTCAAATCTGAATCTTTATATAGAGTCTTAATACAGGAGTTATTTTATTGTTGATTAAATTAGATAGTATGTAAATCTTTCTTATTATCAGAGGTTTTCATTCATGTACTTATAGTCCGCGTAGCTTTAATCTTCTCTGAGGTCGTATGTCTAGACTCCTGTGCAATTATTATTATTATTATTATTATTATTATTATTATTTTCTGTTTTGTTTATTTTTTTTATAATCCTGCCGGTTCTTTCATTTTGCTTTGAAAATATCTTCTTCTGGACAGTGTAATCTTACCCCTCCTTGTGCTTGCACATGTGCATCCATACCTGCACTTCCCAACTAGCTGAGAAATGGAATCTTGCCGTGACAACAATGCTAGGTAGATAAAATCAACTATTGATTAGCCCTTGGCATTATTGCATATCTCTCATGTCCTATGTGAGATTGAAAAATGTTTTTGGTTTGTATGGTGTGTGGCACACTGATATTGTTTCACTGGTTTCTCTTTAATTAAGAGGCTATTCCTTGTTAAATTAAATTGTTGGTATGCTTTCTTTGGAAGAACGATGTGGGGTTTTCTTTGTAGAATCTATAATGGTGCAGTCGGTTGTTGATGTAGCTCAAGTAAAAGACCGGCAAAACTCTATTGGCCGTACTCATTTTTTCTTCTATCTTCATAAAATGAATTTTGTCATCTAGCTTCTTCTTCCTGTCCAAAAGAGACCTTCTTCTGATCTTAACAAGTAATTTGTTTTGTTTTATACCAATGTTTTTTTTCAGAGGAAATGAGCTCGAGAGCTAATTTATTGAAATAAAAATAGAAATACAAACAGAAGTACAACCAAAGAACAAGGAAAACATCAAAAGGTAAAGAAAGTCTTCAAAAAACAAAGCCAGAATTGATAAAAGACTTCATAATCCGATGAGGTAAATCATGGCCTTGAAAGAACAAGGTAAGGATATGAAGATTAACAGCATGAGTAGCTAGCTTGAAGGCTGGAGAGGCCCAGGTCTTAGGGATAATATGCATAGTAGGACAGCCCGCCGTGGTGAAGAGTTGATTGATACATGGGATCCAAGGGCACAGGAGTCTGTTGCTCGGCGCACGACTCAGAGTAAGGATTCTGTAGGTATCAGGATTGTTGATGAAGATGTGTCTAATAAGAAGATCAACATCCACAGTAGCTCGAAGAGCAAGGTTGAGCACTAGAATCTCAGCTTTAGCTTCATTTTCTGCGTGTACAGGATAGGACCTTGCCATGGAAATTGAATAATTAGAGCTAGCGCAAAAGAAACCTACTTTGCCAACCTTAGTTGCGGCATTCTAGAAGCTAGAGATGAAAAAGAACGGGCCATCTGCAGAGGAGAAATTGTTTAGTATTAATCTCTTGCCAAGTTGCTCAGCAGGGACATGAGAGAATTCCAAAACATGAGCCATTGCTTTGCAAGCAAGAACCTTGCAAGATGCATTGATATTTCTAAAAATTTTATCACATCGATTCTTCCAAATAAACCGAGCTGTTGCAGCGATAACAGATTTAACATATGGTGAAAAGGTTGCATTGACGAGTCAATTGCCAAAGCCAAAACCATCTTGAAAAGTTATAGTGATACCAGTCTTAAGGCTAATTTGGTTCCAAACTGCTTTAGCCTTGCAACAAGAAGCCAACAAGTGGTCAATTGATTCATGTTCAAGGTTACACCAGGCACAAAAGCAGCGAGGGGCTAAATTGATTGAGTAGAGATAATCAGATGTAATAACTCTCCCTTTGAATGTGAGCCACAAAAAATGCTAGACTCGGGGGGCCACTTTTAAATCCCAAAGTTTATTCCAACCCATCCAATTATCAGACTAACAGGGATACTGATTCAAATATTGATAGACTGTGGCAGTAAGTCTGCAATTATGAGACTTAGGGGACCAAATCAAGTGCAATTATGAGACTTGGCATCAAACATAATTTGTGAAGATCCCAAGTGCAATTGAGAATGAAATTAGTAATATTAATCGACTCTAAATTCAAACTTATATTAATATAAGTAGGACTTGAAGCAAGTGGCATCAGAGCACCAAGGGTGATATAAGAAAGAGGTTTGATTTGGGTTCACAGAGGTAATCCTCAAATTGGACTTTAATTTAAAAGCAGTGTGGCACAAACCCCTAAAAACCAAGGAGCAACCTGTAGGAATAGAGTCCTTCAGAAATTAAGCACACCATATTTAACATGTAAAATATCAACCCAAATATAATCATCATAGTTAATGTAGTTAAAAATATTTTTGGCCATAAGAGAATGCTTAGCAAGAAGAAGATTTTTTATTACAAGACCCCCTTCAGGTTTGGAGACAGTAAGATCATCCCAGCACCTCCTGACAATTCTATTGATTTCATGGAGAATAGAATCATAGATAGGATAAATAGATAAGTAGTAAGTTGGGATAGATAATAGTGAAGAATTAATAAGAACAGATTTAGTAGCAGGAGATAGTTTGGAATGCATCCATTTAGAGCAGCGATGTCTGATATTTTCAGTAATGGAAGCAAAGGCAGTTTTAGCCAATCGCTTAGGGGGAAATAAGGACTCCAAGATATTTAAGAGGGAAAGAAGTAGCCTGCAATTTAAGGATGGAACGAATACTCTTAGCAACTTTCTTATTAAACCAAGAAGGAAAATACATAGCAGATTTAGAAGCATTAGGAACTTGCCCAGAAATGTTGTCATAGATGGCAAGGCAAAGATTAATGTGCCTTGCAGTTTTCCTAGAGGCCTGAGTAATAAGCACAAGATCATTTGCGAACATGAGGTGATTAAAGTTATATTTGAGATGATTATTAAAACCAAGAATCATATTATGCCTAAGAGCAAAATTCAGTATGGAAGTTAAATTCTGGGAAACAAGGATAAAGAGATAAGAGGAGATAGGATCATCTTGACGAACTTGACGAACTCCTCTAGAGGATTTAATCCAGGGAGTGGGCTGCCCATTGATAAGAAAGGAAAAGGAAGTAGAGCTAATGCAAGCTTTAATCCAAGAAATCCAAATAGAAGGGAAATTCATTTTAGTGAGAGGCAAGAATTGCACTCCAGCTGAGAGTGCCATAAGCTTTCTCAACATCGATCTTAATTAACATCCTAGGGGTCTTTACAATCATTCTTATGATTGAATGCTGTTGAATAACATCTAGAGCTGCTTTTGTCACAATATTTATGCTTTTCTTTACTAATTTGAGGACCTCTGATCATTCTATCATATTAATCATTTTGCAATGCTAAGATTTGTTCTTATTCTCCTGAGCTGACATGTTTTTTTGTGTTCATTTCTGTCAGAAAATCAAGCAAGAGGTGGAGAGAAATGCTACTTCGAATGATCGCCTTTGTGGCAGACATGATGCACCGAAATTTCAGAAGTCACTTATGCATGAAGAGCTCCGAGCGTTCCTCTTTGAAGTTGCTAAATTACAGAACACAGACGGTGCAACCTACTAAAATGATGGCTGGGATGAGTATTAGAATAAAGCCATGAGCTGATTTTGCTTATGAAGTAGCCTGCCCTGGTAGGACATCGGGCACACAGCTCCAGAATAACTTTCACCAATTATACATTGAGATCTCTCTTAGCATTTTCATTTTTTTTAGAGTACATGTGGATTTTTTTGAAGCCCCACATTGTGGATGGAGAAAAGAAAGATCCTTGTCATGTGATGCGTGATGCTCCTCTGAAACCCGTTGTTAATCCCGTTTCCATACTTTCTTCCACGTCTTTGGTTGGCATATGCTCTAGGCCAAGAATAGGCCACAAGAATTTTGCGAAGAAAATAAGAATTCCATTGTCTTAAGTATATATTACTATGCGTTTGTTTGTAGTTATGTATAAGTATATATTTTATGCATGTGTTTATGTATACTGTAAATATCTCAGGGGATTTTATTCTTCTTACAACAGTCATTTATCATTATATAATGGTATGATGTTTTTATTAAAACGGTCAAAATATAACTTTTTTTTGTCCTTCCACGTCTTTGGTTGGCGTATGCTCTAGGCAAGAACAGGCCACACGAATTTTCCCATCGTCAGAAGCATATATTATTATGCGTTTGTTTGCAGTGTGTATATGTATATCTTATATTATCTTACATATGCATGTGTTTATGTATACTGTAGATTGTTAGCATACTAGGTTTATTTATTAATTGTTTAATTTTATATTAGTATTATAGTCTTTTTATATTTCTTGTTTAATTTGACTTTATATACTCGTTATTTTGTATTCATTATTATCTTTTCTCATTTTGCAATAGCAAAACCCTAATTTTCTCCTTTTTTTTCTTTCGGTTTCTTTGCAAAAATTCTTTTTTGCAGATTTGATTTGTTTATCATGGTATCAAAGAAATTAATCCATTGCACAGCTTTCACGAATTTCACGAGATTCTCGTCGATCTGATTTGCATTTGCACAGTTGGGTTTATGCCTTTGCATCAATCGATTCGTCTTCCTTTGGATTTTGTTTCTTTATTCGATTGGTAATTTATTTCCTATCTCTACTTGATTGGCTGGCATATTTGGTGTATTGTTGCAATGATTGGTGAAAAAGATGATTCTCTTCAATCAATTAGTGTGCAATTGAATGGGCAGAATTATTCATATTGGAGTTATGTGATAAGAAATTTTTTGAAAGGAAAGCGTATGTGGAGTTATGTTTTTGGCACTTTTGCTAAACCTACAGATGTTGGGGATGAGAAATATGTGAGTGAATTTTTCCAGTGAGTACCTAAGATTGGCCTTATATCAGTTTGAGCACTAACATTCAATTTGACATTCAGTTTGTATCAAAATGAGCATTAACTTTTAATTTCATTTCTCCGGTGGGGTAATTGGGGAATTTTGGTGGTTTTTGGTGACGTGGAAGCCGGAGCGTTTGCGTGGATTCTCTTCTTCCACATCATCTAGTTGTCAGCTTAGCAACTTATCCAACGTGGCAGTTTCCCATTTTTTGACTGGCACGTCACCCCTTCTCTCCCCTTTCTTTTCCTTTTTTCTTTCTCTCCTGAGGGCGGCTTTCTCTCTCCTGAGATGGCAACCCTAATTGGCCTCCCGTGGTCGGCTGTCTCTCTCCTGCATTCATAATTTCTCTCCCGAGGGGGATGTCTCTCTCCCACAACCCTAATTTCTCTCCCGAGGGCGGTTGTCTCTCTCCCGCAACCCTAATTTCTCTCCTGAGGATGGCTTTCTCTCTGTTGTTTTCCTCTTCTTTTTCTCTCCAGAGACTGTGGTAGTGAAACCGGCTGTCTCTACCCTGTTGTTTTCCTTTTCTCTTCCTCTCCTGAGACGGTGGTAGTGAAATCGGCAGCGTAAGTGACATGTCACCTTTCTCTCCCATTCTTTTCCTCTTCTCTTTCTCTCCCGAGAAGGTAACCCTAATTTCTAGTTTTGTAGGATTTGATCATCCACTAGCACCAGGAAGACTGTGGCAGTGAAACCGGGAGCAATGCTTTTGAAGGTGCACGTAGACATCTACGTTGGGACTTGCAGAATAGAGGTTGCTCTCGCACCATGGAGGTAGATTGGGTGATAAGACCGCTGGATGCTGGCCGATCAATCTACTGTAAGATAAACAATTTCTAGTTTGCAAGGTTGTTATTGTGAATCAATGTAGGGTTTTTTACAATGGGAGGGTTTGTCATAGTTGGGATGTCTGCATGAGTTTTCAAAATTTTATTATGCGTTTTATTCTAGTTTCCTGGCATGTTTGATGAATGTTGGTGGTTGTTTACAGTTGCTATGTTTATTCTAATTGGTTGCTATGTCTTTATGTAATTTTCAAATTTTAATTGTACTTTTATAAGTCAATGATCAATTTCCAAATTCCAGATGTGATAAGTCAGATTGGATCAAATGTTGAGAAAAAAATAGTTTGTATATATTATAGTTTTATTTCTGCAAAGATTTTTATTGTAATCATGGATAGTCTATACAATACCAGAATTATATTTATATATTAATAGTCTATACAATAATATGTATAACACATGGAGTATATCATATACTTAAGAGTGCCATGGGCAACAAAGAATGTAAGGAGACCCAGCCTGGTCTTTCCATTTCTTTATTACCTAAAGGGGCTCAATTGCACACCTCTCTGGAATACACATACTCCATTGTGTACAATAATATTTATCAATAGTCTATACAATACTAGAATTATATTTATATATCAATAGTCTTTGTAATAATATGTATAACACATGGAGTATACCGTATACTTTAAGAGAGCCACGGGCAACAAGGAAAGTAAGGAGACCTAGCATGGTCTGGCCACTTCTTTATTACCTAAAGGGGCCTAATTGCACACCGATCTCTGGAATACATGTACTCCATTGTGTACAATAATATTTATCAATAGTCTATACAATAATATGTATAACACATGGAGTATATCGTATACTTTAAGAGAGCCACTGTCCACAATAAAAGATTCCACGGGGTACAGGTAATAATGTTTATGTCAGTTAACATAATTTAATTATATATGATGTTCATTGATGATTAACAGTGTGTATCATAGCAAGGGAAGCAGACTGAAGGGACATCAAATGTATCTGCAATTGGTGGAACAACACTTAACATGGAGGTGGGTGTTTCATGTTAATCCCTTCAATTTGTTTATGTTAATTTCATATATATGAGATCAGTTGGTTGCATTAATCCCTTGATTTTTTTTTTCTAGGCTGCCAACAATGACCCTATGGGTGCAATTGATCCATGATACTTGAGGAACATTTTCAAGAGGTATATCTTGGGATGTAATTATTTTTTCCCCTTATTCTTACATGCTAAAACAAATATTATTGAGCAATGCAAGGTTGATCTCATAATTGGAGAACAAGGTAATGCAGAGTAGGGAACACAGCAGACAAAGCCTGTATCAAAGGTAAACTTCTTTTTATTTAGTGTTAGTAAGCCTTTTTTCCCCTTATTATTAAATGCTAAAAAAATAATTATTGAACAATGCAAGGTTGATCTCATAATTGGAGACAAAGGTAATGCAGATCAGTGAACACACTTGACAGAGCATTCATTACAGGTGAATTTTTTTTATTCAGTGTCATTAACCCATGATGCATTAATTAATTTTGTGACTGGTTTAAACCCTTGCAGGTTATTGACTCATCTCAGCAAGTGTCAATCATAACTTAACAAATGATTAACTCAACATGTCAGCAGTTAAGGAGGAGGGCTCCAAATGAAAATATTGTTACAAGAGGGAAAAAAAATACCACAACTGCAAGACAGATTACCCACCAAGGACAAGGGAAATCATCAGACACTTATGGAATCAAATAAGAAGAAACATCTAGCAAACAAGGAACATAAAGCATTAAGAATCCTTGGATTGAGGTCCCAAATGAAGAGCAAGCCAGTGGAAGACAAGGAGAAAGAAGGAGCTGCAGGGACAAAACCAAAAAGATGATTCCTCTAGGACATGGAGGATTGGGAACACCTGCACCTGAGCCATCATGAAGATATCAATTGTTTTTGGTTTTTGGTTTCTTTTTTAGTTAGACAGTTGGTGAAATGTGTCAAATGGATTGTGGGATTTTGGTATAGAACTAATGCTACTGGTTTGGAAATGTTGTACAGTTAACATGCTATGTTATCTCTGAGATAGGTTGTTTTTTGTGGATTATCACAAAGAATTGAATGCAATGTAAATTGGACGAATTTTTTTGTACAGTTGAATTAATTTTTGTGCTTATGTTAATTAATTTGTATAGTTGAATGTTATATGGTTTATGTTTTTGTATATAATGTATCATTGTACATTGCAAAAAAAATTTATCAATGTCTATATATATAAGTAAGGATCAAGCTTTTTAGACTCCAATGTTTTCATAGGAATTCCCAAACTATTATAAGAAACAAATTTGGCAGGTAAGTGCAGTTTCAGCTTAAACCTGAAAGTGAACATTGTATTCCATCCATGAAGTTAGAAGCTGCAAGAACTGACATCATTGTTGAAACATAGCTCACAACTTATTGTTCACTGCTATACAAATAGCCCCAGACATCATGTACCAAAATAGTGAAAAAGGCCAC
Organism: Dioscorea alata; assembly: GCA_020875875.1. NCBI lineage: Eukaryota > Viridiplantae > Streptophyta > Magnoliopsida > Dioscoreales > Dioscoreaceae > Dioscorea > Dioscorea alata. Next base: position 20,573,300 of record CM037019.1, read on the forward strand.
TATCAAACCTTCAGTAATGACTATGATAAATACAACTAGTACTACTAAATGTGCATCTTGTGAGTTCCCAGAACCCAATTCATTTGAAAGTGTTATACTGCAAAATAACTAATAAGAGGAGAACAAACAAAGACTTCAGTTAAATACTCAAGTGTGTGAGTTCTGATTTCGGCGGACGTCGGTGGTGCATCTGTCGCACCGGTGAAGAAATTAGGTTTACTAGGAGAGAAAGAGAAGAGGAAAAGAATGGGGAGAGAAGGGGTGACTGGGGAGAGAAGGGAGAGAAGTGGTGACGGGGAAGAAGAAGAGGAAGAAGTTAACAGAAGGGGTGACAGGTGACATGTCAGTCAAGAGGTGGGAAACTGCCACATTGGATAAGTTGCTGAGTTGTCAACTAGATGACGTGGAAGAAGAGAATCTACGCAAGCGCTATGGCTTCCACGTCACCAAAAAACTATAGGAATTCCCCAATTACCCCACCGGAGAAATAAAATTAAAAGTTAATGCTCATTTTGATACAAATTGAATGTTAGTGCTCAAATTGATATAAGGCCAATCTTAGGTACTCACTGGAAAAATTTACTCAAAATATACAGATCTAATAGATATTTGGGATGCTTGTAATTCAAAGATCATCACTAAAATAAACAATTATGTATTACAATCAATAGGCGTCCAACTTGCAAAGTATGAGACAGTCAAAGAGGTTTGGGATCATTTAGAAAGATTGTATACTTAGTCTAATTTTGCAAAGCGATATCAATTGGAGATAGATATCCATGCTCTTTAACAGAATAACATGAGTATTCAAGAGTTTTATTCTGCAATGCCTAATCTTTGGGATCAACTAGCTTTGATAGAGTTAGCGTAGTTGCGAGAATTTGCACAATATATTGCTTGTCGTGAAAAGCAACGTTTGGTCCAGTTTCTAATGGCTCTTCGAGATGATTTTTGAGGATCTTCATGGCACTATTTTGCATTGCAATCCACTTCCGTATATTGACTTTGTTGTAAATGAATTATTGGCTGAAGAGATCCACTTGAAGTCACGAGTTGATAAAGGAATTCTTCCTTCTCCTAATTCATCAGTGTTTGCAGTCCCTCCTAGGCCTTCTTCCAATAACTAAAGCAAGCCTCAAACAAAAGTCGGATATGATGAGTGTAGTTTTTGCAAGAAAAAGGGTCCTTGGAAAGCACAATGTCCGAAGCTACTAAACAGAACACAACAAACGAAGCAATCTGCCTCTTATAAATTTGGTAATTAGTTACAACAACGATATTTTAGACCTTCATCACCCAATATGGCAGCAGTTGTTCCACCTACTGATTTAGGAAACACCCAAACTTCCAATACTACAGTAGCCGACCTCACTGTGCAGTTTCAGAAATTTCTTGCTTTATAGCCACAAGTCTTATCAACCCCTTCTAATATAGGTTTGTCTTCTAGTAACAAATCAGGTATATCTTCTCATATATGGCTCCTTGATTCTGGAGCTTCACATCATATGTCACCTAATTTTAATTCTTTTGTATCTATAAATTCTCCTCCTTGTGTACATATCATGACCGCTGATGGCACTCCTTTGCCATTATCGGATGTTGGTTCAGTTTGCAAACCTAACTTGTCTCTTTTAGATGTTTATCATAGCCCTAATCTTTTCTTGAATCTTGTCTCTGTTGGTCAAGTATGTGATTCAGGTTTCTCAGTTCTATTTACTTCTTTTTCTTGCTCTGTGCAGGATTAGCTTTCAAAGAAACTGATTGGGACAAGCCGTAGGCAGGGGGGATTATACATCTTAGATGAGTTGAGATTTCTGATGTTGCAACCTCTACTATTGATTTGTCTTCCTTTCATTTAAGTTTTTGTTCTAGTTTTACTTATGGCATTCTCGCCTTGGACATGTTTTTGCTTCCCATTTGAAGTACTTGGCTTCTACAGGTGCTTTAGGAAAATTGAAAACACATGATATTTCAGACTGTTGTGGTTGCAAATTAGCTAAATTTTCTGCTTTGCCTTTTTCTAAAAGTGTTTCTATTTCTTGTGCACCATTTGATTTAATTCATTCTGATGTGTGGCGATCTGCACCTATTCCTACAAAAGTTGGATCATGATATTATGTTTCTTTCATTGATGATTATTCTCGTTATTGTTGGGTTTATTTTATGAAACATCATTCTAAGTTTATGGGAATTTACCATTTATTCCGTACTTTTGTCAAAACCCAACATAATGCTGTTATCAAATGTTTTTGATGTGATTTAGGTGGTGAATATACCACTAATAGATTTTCTGAATTGCTTGTGTCGGATGGAACTTTTCATTAAACCTCTTGTTCTAATACCCCAGAACAAAATGGTGTTGCAGAAAGAAAACACAGACATATTGTTGAAACTACACACTCTCTCTTATTATCCGCTAATGTTCCTAGGGAATTTTTGGGAGATGCCATCCTTACTGCTGTACATTGAGTCAATGAATTCCCTCTTCCATCATTTCAGGTTTGTCGTCCTTTGAACAGTTATATTGTCATGCTCCTGATTACTCTATGTTGAGGGTTTTTGGTTCTACTTGCTTCGTTCTTTGACCTCATGTTGAACTTAGTAAACTTACTTCTCGTTCTGCTTTTTGTGTTTTTCTTGGTTATTTTGAGGGTCGAAAGAGATACTAATGTTATGATCCTGTTAATCATAAACTCTACATTTTTCGTCATTTTGTATTTCTTGAGCATATGACATTCTATTCTATTCCTTCTGACTTTTCTACTGTTCCAAAGTCTGATCTCACTCATATCAATCCATTCTGTGACATGGATATTTCCAGTGCTTCTCTTCCTAATCACAATTCTTGTAGGGCAAATTCTTTTAACTCTTCAGACAATGATTCTCAGCTTGTTGATGCTCCCTTTCTACTTCCCAAGATGCTCATGTGGTGTCGGATCCTCCCTTCTGTTATCCTCAATGAACTCGTAAGTCCACTCAATTGCCTGATTTTGACTACTCTACTTACTCTTCTTCATTTTCTTCCTTTTTGGCTTCTATTCACCAACTCTCAGAGTCCTCTTCCTATAAAGAGCCTGTACTTGACCCTTTGTGGCAGCAGGCAATGACTGAAGAACTATCTGTTTTATATAAGGTGGGTACTTGGGATATTGTTCCTTTTTGTTTGGGGAAGACTGTGATTGGCTTTCGTTGGATGTATAAGATCAAAACTAAATCTGATGGAATAGTTGGGAGATACAAAGCTTTCTTAGTTGCTAAAGGGTTTTTACAACAATATGGTATGCATTATGAGGAGACATTTGCCCCCAGTATCTAAGCATGTTACCATTTGTACTCTTATTGCAGTTGCTTCGGTCCGTCAATGGCATATTTCTCAAATGGATGTTAAAAATGCCTTCTTGCATGAAATCTTCAAGAAGTCTACATGGTGCCTTCACTGGGTGTTGCTCATCAACCTAGTGAAGTTTGCAAGTTCAAGAAGGCTTTGTATGGGCTTAAACAAGCTCCTCAAGCTTGGTTTGTGAAGTTTTCTCTTGTGCTTGTATCTCTTGGATTTTATACCAGTCCACATGACTCTGCTTTATTTGTTAGGTGCACTTCTTTTGGTCGCATTCTACTTGCTTTATTTTGAGAAGTTTTCTCTTGTGTTTGATTATTACTAGAGATGATGTGGATGGAATCACAAAGTTAAAATTGCAATTGGCCCCGTGATTTTGAAATGAAAGATTTGGGTTCCCTACATTATTTTTTGGGAATTGAAGTAGCTTGCTCTCCTCGTGACTATCTTCTTTCTCAATCCGAGTACATTGCTGACATTCTTGAACAAGCTTGTCTCTTTGACACTCGCATAGTTGATACGCCTCTTGAACTTAATGTTCGGTATTCTCCTTCAGATGGTGTTCCATTGTCAGATCCTTCTTTGTACCGTACTTTGGTTGGTTATCTAGTATATCTCACTATCACTATACCTGATATTGCTTATGCAGTTCATATTATTAGCCATTTTGTTGCTTCTCCTTCTATGGTTCATTGGCCTGCTGTATTCTTCGTTATCTTTGAGGAACGCAAATTCAGAGTCTACTTTATCCTTCCACATTTACTCTAGAGCTATGGGCCTACTCGGATGCAAATTGGGTGGTGATTCTTCTGATCTCAAGTCTACTACAGGTTTTTGTATATTTTTGGGTGATTCTCTTATCTTTTGGAAGAGCTACAGGCCTACTTGGATGCAGTTGGGGTGGCGATTCTTCTGATTGCAAGTCTACTACAGGTTTTTGTATATTTTTGGGTGATTCTCTTATCTCTTGAAAGAGCAAAAAACAAATTTTTGTTTCTTGCTCATCTACTGAAGTAGAATACTGTGCAATGGCATCCATTACAGCTGGAATTGTTTGGTTGCGTTGACTACTTGCCGATATGGGTGTTTTCTTTTTCAAACCCCACTCCTATGTATTGTACAATACCAATGCTATTCAAATTATGCGTAACTTTGTTTTTCATGAGCGCACCAAACATATTGAGATAGATTGTCATTTCACTCCTCATCATTATAAGAGTGGCACCATCACATTACCTTGTCTCTACTTCCATGCAGCTTGCAGACTTGTTCACCAAGGTGCATTCCATTCCACGCTTTTGATTTTTAGTTAGCAAACTCTCGATTCTTTCTGTTAATGCATTATGAGTTTGAGGGGGATGTTAGCGCATTGGGTATATTTATTAATTGTCTAATTTTATATTTATTAATTATCTAATTTTATATGGGTATTATAGTCTTTTTATATTTGTTTTTTAGTTTGATTTTACATACTCTTTCTTTTGTATTCATTATTATCTTTTCCCCCTACCATAGCAAAATCCTAATTTTTTTTTTCTCTTTGGTTTCTTTGTACAAATTCTTTTTGCAGATTACAACAGCCATTTATCATTATATAATGGTATGATGTTTTTATTAAAACGGTCAATATATAATTTTTTTTTATCATTGACCAAGAAACCGTGCGGTTAGGTTACTCGGAACAACTACAAGAGAGTTTTTATATGAGAGACTGAAAGATAGAGGGTTGGTACGATAAGTATTTTTAACATTTCAATACTTATAAAACTTTTATGATTTTCTTTTTCTTTATAAAAACCCTTGAATGACTAGACCACCGTGTTGTTTCAAAATTAAATTTTCAAGGAACACCCTCCTTATTCACAATATTTTCATTAATTCTCTTCATCAAAATCTCTTTTATATCTAAAATATTATCATAAAAACCTTGTGCTGTGTAAACGAATTATCATAAAATCCTCGTACTATTTTCACCTTCATCAAAATGAATACACACATATCCAAAATTACACTCAGCATAAAGTAAAAACTTAAAAAGGTCTCTGATAGTTAATAACTGGTTTGTCTACACTGTCAAAATAAAAATACCCAAGATAATAATATCTAAAAACATCTTTTTGATGATGAAAAGAAAGATCCCTTAAAGAAATAGTGGCTTCTACAACTGCGAAGCAAGCTGGCACCATATTCTCCTTTGCATGAGTTCTTATCTATCAAATGAGCGTTCCTGCCACTTGAATGAGTCCTGCATGCCACACAGCCGCCTATCTTCTATGTTGTGAGAGTTGATCATGATTCATTTCTATGCAATTGTTCGATATATCCTGAAGAGGCACACTGAGATGTGAAGCAGTCATACTATGATAATTTTAAAAAGAAATTTCTTCAATGAGGCACACTGAGATGTGAAGCAGTCATAAAATGATAATTTTAAAAAGAAATTTCTTCAATGATCGATTCTGGCAACAAGAACACGCTCAACAGCTAACCTCGAGTTTGATAATAAAAAATTGCTCTTCATCCAACAATACACTTGGCAGATATCATAATACTGGTCTGAGAGCACTGGCAAACCAAGTTATACTTGCACAATAACACAGCAGCCAAACCTCAAGGTCCAATTGAAGAGGCAAGCAATGATCGTTGGTTATCAAACAAAACAGCTTATCAATCAAATTCAAGATGCATTCGAAGTGCTCATTCTTCACATCTGACAAATTATTAACGATGATACCATCAACACACCTCAATTCCAGTGATACTTGTAATAAGGCAAGGCAAGATCGTAGAATACTGAATTAAGAAGTCATAAACAAGACAACCGTGATAGCACCATGCCTCAATAACAACTCATAAAGCTAACAGTTTCTTTCCCATATGATAGACTAGGGAATATCAAAATAGAAGTTAAGTAGAGACAAACTGGCAACATAAATGTGGTGAATCATATTAAATAGTGCAGTGACAGGATACATACATGTCTTTCCATTAACATAACTTCCAGAGTGAGGAGAGGAAAAAAACACTTGAGACTAAACTCCAATAAGAGATTCCACTCAGAATTGCAACGAGCGTAGTAACATACACCTGAATTCAGTTGATGGAAAGGGCGGCCTTTGAGGAGGTTTGCAACAAATGCTACTCTTTCCATCAGATTCACAACATGAAAAATATAAAGTGGGACAAAGATGTGGAGAAATGTACATGGCAAACCTTAATGCAGGACACCTACTGGGAAGCTTCTCCTCCACTCTTTACACCCTTGGCATCTTCCAGCACTAGCACCTTTTCATATCCAAACTCAATGGAATGCACAACATCCTCCAAGGGCGCTACCTGCCGTTTATCCACAATAGCAGCGCGTATTAACATCAAGGTGAGCATCACCAAAGCCCCAAAGGCAAAACTTAACACCACTGCTGTGACGAGTCTCCATTTACCACTAGTTCCTCTGAGTTGAATGAAAGTCCCATTCCCATTTCCATCCTTGGATCGCACAAGCATTGACTGAGGATTCAGAGGTTCTGAATGCATCATGTAAGGTGCTCCATTTATACTTGTGAAGCTCCAAGAATAGAGACAAGTTGGCAAAGCAAAACCACCAGAAGAAGAATTTATATTGTTATCAATACCCACATACATTATGTCCCTCTGCAGCATTTCTGAAAGATCAATGGGACAAGAAGATACGGATGAGTTAAGTGGCCGCAGCTCCCCAGATTTGGCCACCCAGACTCGCACCCTCTTGAAATCTCCGTCATAATCAATCCAAGACTGCAACTTTTCACCAACATCATCCAGGACCAGATTGACATAGGAAAAATTAGTGCTTTCAGTATAGGCTTGACTGGCAACAACAATTTGAACGTGGTATTGAGACTTGGATTCAAGAGGCACCATTTGAAAGGTGATTGTGAGGGCAGTGAGCAAGAAAAGAGCATCCCCATTTCCCCCATCCCTGGATCCATCAGGAACATGGGAGGGGGAGGGGAAGGTGTAGGGGGTCACAAAGAAGACCAGATTGTGACTTGGCGACGGAAAAGAGAAGGTAAAGTTGGTGGAGAAGGCGGGTTTTTGCCCCTGAAATTTGATGGGTTTACTGTACATTATCCGTGCTCCTGTCATTTGGATGGAGGAGCCATCACTGGTGACATGGGTGTTGCCGGAGAGGCTAATCTCCGAATTCGTGCTGAAATTGCTCTCGTGGAATCGCCCAATGGAGAAGGAGAAGGAGAAGGAGGGCACCCTAGGGTAGCACTCAGAAACGAAGAAGAAGGAGAAGATGGCGAGAAGGAAGGAAAAGTACCTGCAGATAATGAGGGAGGCCGCCATTCCCGGCTGTGGAGACTTAGACTTCTCTTTACTTACTGGACATGCTACTAGAATGCTAGGGTTGGGGATGGGGCTCCGGCTCCTCTGTTAGATGGGGAAGCAACTAGCAACTAGCAAGAGCTCGAAGCATTCATTATTCACTATTCTGGATATTGAACTGCTAGATCTCATCTCATTGTAATTGTTGTAAATCTGATTAATGTGGCTAGGGTTAGGGTTAGGATGGTGGGTGGAGGCTTTGTCTCTCTTCAGTCCAGAGGCTCAAGCGCCCAGAGCGTGGTATGGAAAAAAAAAAAAAACAAAAGCCAAAATCCGACTGACACAGCTGCAAAGTTGACTCACGACAGCGAATAAAAGAAATTGTAAAGTATATATATAAAAAAAAAAAAGTAAAATGGATACCTAGAGAGAGCGCACCACCAACCAAAGGCCTTGTGTGTGACAACTGGGTGTGGCCCTGGGCCTGAGCTTCTTTTTGCTCCCATTCTTAAAATGACGTGCTCGCAAAAGAAGGCGCACTTGCATACCATCACTTTAACTTTAACCCAGACCAATGAGTCAATGACAATTCTTTAAAAGTTATCATTATCACCTGTAAATATTACTATTTCCTGGTATTATTATTAAATCTCATGGTCCCTTGCTCATGCTTCCAACGGGGCGATGACCATCAGAATCAAACATTGCCATCCATCACCATTCATATTGATTATAAAAAAAAAACAGAACAGAACATATATTTATCGAAAGTTGTCTAGCTGAAAACAGAACGTCTCAATATTCTTTATATTGGCATACTTCCTCAATTTCTTTAATTATAATTTATAGATCTATAAGGAAAAATTATATAATTCTTATATATATATATATATATATATATAGAAAAGAGGAGAGTTCTACTAGTCGGCTTTGGGCCTTCGCAGTGTCTGGGCCGTCAAAATAAAGCGTACGGGTTGGAATTACGAATCCTTGGGCTTGGTCGAGCCCAACGTAGCAACGCCAAAGCGTAAGGCGTACCCTTGAGAGGAGGTGCTCTCTAATGGCGGCTGCCTTGGCGAGCAGAGCGACGGTGGGGCTGACATTCCGCTCTGCTGCACTCGTCAAAGCTTTAAGCACGTCCACTGCTACGACAAGCCACACCGTTGCCGATTCGGAAAACACGACCAAGCTTAGGAGGAAGAAGAAGAAAAACCTATTTGAGGTTGCACAGTTCCTGCCCAACTGGGGGATCGGATACAAACTCGCCAAGAGCCACTGGAGGGACGTCTCCTACCAGCTAACCAAGATCAATCTCTACAAGGTCCCTCGTCTTCTCTTATCACTTGTTATTCTTCATAACCTTGTCCAGCTTCGTTTCTTTTTATTTATTTATTTATCCTTCATGATCAATGATGATGACAGGATGGCCGGCATGGTAAGGCTTGGGGGATTCGCTACAAAGCTGGTATTTCTGTTCAAATTTTCATTCTTAACTTTTTTTTCTTTGATTGAAAATACTATTTGGAGGTCTATATACTATCATTTGTCCCATTCATTTCTATGTCTATCAGATTTAATCCATTCACTTCCACGATAACGTAAGTGCTGAAACTTTCTTCTTGTAGAAGTGCAATTTTTATCGAAAGTCTCTTCCTTTATTAAAGTGTGAAATACCAATCTTTGCATCTCATATGTGACTGGTATGAGTTGATTCGGTTCCAGATGATTAATGAAATGCAAGCTTTGACATTTCTCCCGGAGCTTGTTAGTTAGGCAAAGCAAACATAGCCAATAAGATGGTCTGCGTTATATACTCAACTTGCTCAATCACTCTAATTATTTTAGACAGTCCAAATTTATATAAGTTTTTTTTTTACGAGCAAGCAAGATCTGTTGCTCTGTCAACATGTGTGTACATGATATGGAAAGCTAGAAATTGCCTAGTATTTCAACAGAAACAGCCTAGTTCTGATAAGGTGTTCAGAGAAATCCGAGAGGTGCTAGTGATGCTTTATAGTGACTTTTACAAAGGAATATGAGAACATATGGACATATGGATGGCTATTTGCCTGTGCTATTGGTGATGCGGTATGATGGAGATGGTGTTTTGCTTGTGAATGGAGTGTTTCTAAGTGAGACGATTGTATGTGTTTGTCTGTAGTTGAAGGAGTGATTTTGATGTGCTGAGAAGCATAAGTGAGTGTGATGGTAGTTTAACCTTGTATATGTTGATGTTTGGGATTTAATGAAATTTATTTTGGCTTGACCAAAAAAAAAGATCTGTTGCTCTTTGTTTACTTCTCTCTCTCTGAGATCCATGTCATTCTGTTCTGCAGGCTTACAAGTCACAAATGATCCGGTGAAATTGAGTGGTGTTAATAAACCTGGATGGAGGTACATCCCAGAATCGAATGAGAAGAATACAACTGTTTGTAAAGTATCTGAACAGAGCCTGACATAGCTTCAAATCTTGCATTATATTGCACCCCACTCAGTTTTTGTATTCTCCGAATCCATTTATTTGCTATTCGAGGAAATCCAGGCCACTGCCACGTAGCACAACATTTGTTTATTTGCTTAGCCTTAGCCAAGACTCTATTGGTGCGATGGCCTATAAACAATTGGTTTGCCTTTACAAATTCATTTTCAGGTTTTGCTGTTTCAGAACAACAGATGATATCAACCAAAATTGCTCTTACTTCTTACGTTACTACTTAATTAAGCAGCCATGTTTAAGTCTAGATTCGTCATGGTTTTGTCTTATTTCACAAGTTCTCAAAGCGTCAGGATGCCAAGGTTGTTAGACTCAGACCGGAAAAACCAAAAACCGGCCATGTGTCCAATCTGATCATGCCCCCTTGACCCGATGTTGAAGAAAACCGACCAAAATCCATTGACCCAGCTGGGTTAACTGGGAAACGGTTGACTCGGCTGAGTTAATCGGGTCAAAATGCAATAGTTTATCTCCTACCTCTCTCTTGCAAAACCTCTAAAATTTCTCTGTAACCCTAGTGGATCTCTTCTATCTCTCTGCACATGATGTTATGCGATCGTTGGATATAACGGGGATGATATGGATTTGATGGCGGAGGCGGTGCTAGTGCATGGCGGTGGCGAGGCCACGAAGACAACCACGGCGAGAACAAGAAAAAGCCAATAAGATGATGAAAACTGTTGCTTGGCAGCTTGCTCAATCAATCCTTTATCCGTAGCTCAAGTTCATAAGGCTCATCTACCATATGCATATCGAAAGCAGTAAGTTAGTTGAAAGTCACTCCGACTTGCCGCTTCGTGATATAATGTGAGGGTGTTTGTGCGTGATCAAGGTTTTTTTTTTAAATATTGTAAGAAAATAAAAAATTAATGAAGTACGCATGTTCTAGATTATCTACCGGTATGCACATTTTTGGGGAAAATGAGAAAGTTTTCCCATTTTCTCTTATTTTATTTTATTTATTTATTAAATATGAAAAACGGGAGATGCTCTCCAATTTTCTTTTTTTAAAATAAATAAAAAATGGAAAACGGGAGTGGAAAACAGGAGAGAATCTCCCATTTTCCACTTTTTGTTTTAAAAAAATACTATATATATATCCGTATTAGTTAATGGCTGTTAGTTGAATTTTTTTTATTATTTTTTCTTATATAATCTCCATTTCTCACTTCACACCATCTCCCCTCCATTCTCATTTTCTCCCCTTCTAATTTTATTTCAGCATCTAATTGTCTGGTGTTTTATACTTACACGTGTATGGGATTTTTGTTGATTACTTTTTATGGCGATCTTAAGATTACAGAGTGATCATATTTCATCTATTTTGCCAAAAAAAAAATTTTTTTTTATACTTAGATAACCTTCCAATTAATTATTTATTAATAATTGTATTAAGTCATTAGTTTATATTTTGTATTATGTCATAATTATTAATTGTATTAATAATTGTCTTATTAGCGCCCTGAGCATGTTTAATTGGCTTCATACCATATCTCCTTCATTCTCATTTTCCCCCTTTCTAATCCTATTTCAGCTTCTAATTGTCTGGTGTTTTATCTTGTGCTTGTATTGGACCGACAATTTACACTAAATTGACAATTTGGCTTCGCCCAAGGTGTTCCGCTTGCTCCAGTTTGCATTGGACCGACGCATGATCATGATCTTCGTGGCAGAATCAACACAAATTTGACATTGATGCACAGGAGATGAATTGGATATTAGAGAGATAGAGCATCATGTTGCCTCACCCTTCATATTCATGCCGGGAATAACGCAATGTCGGCAGAATATTATGAATGGTATACTGCTAATACCATAATATTTTTGTCGACAGATCATGACCTGTTGGATCCTCGTATGAAAAGTAACACTTTTCCAGCGCCACTCAGAGCGTTTTCAATAGCAGTTGTAGATGTGCTACCACCAAGTCCTCCTGTATGAAGACGTCGTCAGCATAGTTCTCGGGCCAACACGATGAGGCACATATTCCTAATCAACTACAGCACGAGGGGTACCAGTCATTTCACTCATCAAATGATATCAACGTTATTCGGTAGTCTTATCTCCATGGATTTCCTCCAATTGACTTGATCCTAGCAGATACTTGGTTGATTTCGAGATAAACTTTGTGTGGAATTTATTTGAGTATCAACCTCATCCACCTATGGAACGTAGACAATATAGTCGTTCAACTCCATTTTGGCAACAAGACTGGGAATCACCTCCAAACCCTTCGTACTTTGCTGCGGACTTGAACACTCCAGCTTCAACAATACACAATTCAGATGAATCATACAATGATGACCCGCAAGCCGAGCAAACACGAAGACCTAGGCCACGGGGACTGCATGACAAAGATATCAATCCAGCTCGATGTTTTACTAAGAGGTGGCAGCGTAGACAATAGACTACACTGTCTTATTAGATGTTTTCTAGTATTTTTTTGCTTGGTGTTCTATGTTGTGTATTTTTTTTTCTTTATATGCTTAAACAAAGGTTTTACCAATAAGTCATTGCATGTTATAAATATATGGAAAGCTTCCATCATAAAACATTACAACAAAGAAGACATTTAGAGTAAATTATGACCGACGACTTGAACTGACAATGTTGGGACAATTTTGCTGACTATATTTTTCATTGCGACATAAACCACAACGTTTTGACTGCACACCTTCCCTAACATCCATCTTGTTGTGAATCCTTGTAAATTTTGGTCATCCTTTCGTCAGTCTTCTTATCGTAATATCAGGACGTAGACGTGGACCATTATAAGGGTTCCAATATCCCTCATTTGATACTGTCTCGAACTATTTATGATATACATTACAAACTGTGTGAAGCCTATACACGTTGTCAACATATTCCTCCCAATGTAGACGAAAATGTGAGCATGCTGCAAGGACATGGCAACATGGAAAATATAGCGTTTGAAAAGCACTGCAATTGCACCAATGCGATCTTAGATTGATGCGAAAACTCCTAGCTATACCCGCACATTGCGGGGGTGACATCTTAACTGTGATAAGTCACTGGTTAGTTTGACCAAATTTGTGATTGATAATCGGCAACTTGATATTGAAAGAAAAATTGTACAATGAAATTGCCAGTAATATACGTGATATAAAATAATTGAAGAGTTCAGCAGTTTGAATGCATGTGAAATTAATATTAACTAACAAAAAAAAAAATGTGCTATAAAAATTGATCTACAAGAATCAAATGAAATGGACAGTCCATTAAAATGCTCATTGTTACATAACACATAATCACAAGGGCACCATATCAGAAATTAATCATGAATTACGAGGCAGACAAGACTGTGCCATACATGAATATCAATTATGAAATATTAATATAAAAGGCTGAATATGTGATATTTTCAATATAATCCATGATGCCATGAGCTTACGTGTAAACACCACTTATCACCAACATGTGTGGATGAGGAGCAAATTGAATGTCATGCTAGAAACACAAGGAAATTTGAACTATAAAATTTAAAAAATTTAACCATAAAAAAATAACATTTATACTATATGCACACAAATAAGATAGATATTCAAGTTGTCACTCTATGCCTTGGTTCATGTTGAGTTTCGCATTGCCCTCATCAATCAGGCAGTCAAACATCATCAAACTTCTTCAATAGATTGACTCATGGGTCAAGCCCTTGCAGGAATGTTCATTTTTTTTCCTGTACTTCTTGATTTCGTTAGCTTCCTAACAAGCAGGGCAAGGCAAAGTCAACACTATTTGCCTGAATCTGATGAAAGTACAACAATGTTCTCCACAATATAGTTCCCATAATTATATGCTTACAACCCAACAACATTATAAGTAGAACAACTAATGAAAAAAACATGAATGTGTCAAATATACAACATTATATACAACAAGCCAAGTGATCAACATAGGAAAGATTTTGTTGAATCAGCTCAACAGCTAGATCATACAGGTATGGGGAATAATCCCCGGTGAGAAGCATAATAAATTTTGAGAAATAAAGATCACATCAAAGATTCAACATTATCTAAAACAAACCTAGTAATTAACATAGGCTAGACCTGTTTGAACTTTCAATTAGGTTTGTAGAATAATAACTTCTGTGGAATAGGACGTGCATCAAATATACAAGATTGTGTCCACCAAACCAGGTGATCAACATAGACTAACCTTGTTTCAATAAGCCAGATAATATGTGAACTGCCAAGTCTCACCAATAACCTTATGTAACGTAATAATATAATCACTTCAATCGGCATAAGAGTAGTCAAAAAAACTTCGAAACAACAAAATTGTTGTTTGGTTAACATGGTGAAATAAAATAAAGTACGAGAAGAGTCAGTTTTCCAGTACTAAACAAAACAGAATGGTCGCTAAAGATTTTGTACTCAGCAGATCATTCTTACAATTTTCTTAAGTGCTGGTGCATCTATACCAATTTATCTGTCAGAATCAGAGCAACCTAGTTCAAATTGTTGTCAAAACTGATTATGATTATGAATGAAAATGCCTCATTCCACAGAAATTTGAAAACAAGACAAAACAATTCAATCAATCTTGCCAAAGATGAACAATTCTATTTGGTAAAAATACTACCAGCACTATGTAAATGCCTCATTCCACAGAAATTTGAAAACAAGACAACAATTCAATCAATTTTGCCAAAAATGAGCAACTCGGGTTGGTAAAAATACTACCAGCACTATGTAAATTATATTTTACATCACCAAATAGGACACAGTTAAAAGACATTTAAAAAAAATATCTTTTGACTGTAAAAAAATGTCTTGCCAGGCCAAATGTAAATGACATTTTAAAAAACTGTATGAAACAATGGCACAGACAGGTGGCCTCATCGTGATTAATAAAGCTTTCTTTTCAACCCACTGGGCATAGTAGTGTTTAACCAGACATTTCCAAGGATTTTAAGCAGCTCATGTTGTGAGTCCATGCAAGCATACAGGTATAACTTCAAAATAAGGACACTAGAGCAAATTTTAAACTGCAACCGAAATCTTAAATATGACTAGATATTCCATTACTTATCTTAAATCAGTTGTCCCAAGTGCATCATTTACAGCTAGCTATGTATGAGATAAAGATTGTCACAAACACCTTCAAAACCAATAGATCAAAGACAATACTGAAAATTAAAATTAAATGTTAAAAACAGAAAAAATTCAAATATTTCATCTAAAAAAAAACTCCATAAATATGGTGCTCATATATTTGAGCATGCCAAGACGTTAAATCCTAAGTGTCATAGTTATGCTTCTAATGTTACACTAACCAGTCAAAATATTAATTTTTAAATAACAATTAATGAAGTATACTGCTAGCTAAAACTGGATTGGTATTTGAGATCAGGTCGAGTAAGCATGCATAATGCTTGCAACTTGAACTGAACAATGTATTTAAATATTAATAATGATATTTCAGTTGCATAAGACAAGTCTACAAGCCACCACATTGGGTCTAGCCAAAATTTACTGTCTTACATAGTACAAATTGTTCAAAAATGCTGGAGGATATTGAGAGTTGTTCACAGAGAAAAGTCACAATTATGCTAGACATACTTCTACAAATGTATCATAGCATAAATACAAAATCATCGTATAAATGAGACATATGATGATCATTATATGTATGGAAACAAATGTAGATACACATCTGTAATACCGAAAAACACACACCAAACTTAATAGGAGAATTCATTGGCATATTAAATAAGATAACAAACCTAGATATTTGGCAAAAAATAAAATGCAACTTCCTATAAACACCTTAGGTGGGCTTCATACGCAAGAGAGAAATTTTTCAAAAGAATCAAACAGTTATAGGACTTAAAAGGGGAAAAAGGGGTGGTATTGGGTTTTTATTCTGCATAACTTTGATTTAAAATATAAAAACTTGATTAAAATGAAGAGCACCGAGATGGCTGGGATGAAAAGGGAGTTTAAAATTTTAAAAAATTTAAGTGATAAAACACTTTGTATGACAAGAATTACCCATATAGAGAAAAACTTTAATGAAAAAAGGAAAACTTATTTTTTATACAAAATAATATTTTTAGAAACATACATTGTAAACAAAAAGTTTAAAAATGAATCAACACTTTCAAAGGACAAAGGAAATATAAATCAAATAATTTTATATAAAAGTAAATTCTGATAAATAATCATAGAAAAAGGGAACAAAAAGAAAAAAGAAGTAAAAAATAGTTGAGAGGTTAAGAAGAGGAAGATGAACATACAGATGAAGAATAACAAGAATATAAAAAAAAAATTGAAGAACATGAAGAAGAAAGAGGAAGAGAGGCATAAGAAGAAAAATAATAAAACATAACTTGGCAACCCATGAGGTCAGCCTTAGGGCCTCCGAGTCACAACAACGCTCCTCTCATTGGCATCAGAGGCATGAGGTGACAAACTATCTCTTGCCATCCAAGCTATATACCACTTTTCCCATACTAGCCTATTGAAATTTTACATATGAATCATCTAAATAACCAAATCAAATCAAGTTAACCAATAAGGCACTAATCTAACATATTATTTTTTGTTACCAAGAATTGAAAACTAAAAAATTATGCAAAGAAAGAAGGGCAATCTATTGTAATTCGAAGAAAAAAGACATGAGGCAAGAACACTTACAGAAAAAAGACATTAGAATCTTTCTTACGCTTACTGCCAAAGGGCAGGAGGGAGAGACTGAACTGATGGAGGGGTGGAGAAGTGGAGAGCCTTAGTATGGCACATCTCATGGGAAGCATGTTGGGTGAGGTTGGAATATGTGCAACTTAGCCAAGACAATCATCCAAGAGACATATGAGGTTAGGAGTTGGAGAATCAATCTCTAGATTTTACACAGGGAATGAATACGAAGAACTAAAAAAGTCAAAACCAACTAAAACCAAATCAGTTTGTTTAGTAAACCAATTTGTCAATTCTTTTTTTTTTTTAATGGTTTTAGTATTTTCACACCCTCAGATATACTGTAATACACATACACTCCCACAGGACGTTTTAATCACCTTACATTACTTATCCTTAACCAAAATATCTTGGTTGAGCAATCGTCTACTTGCTTATTCAACTGTACTGTTTCCAAAAGGTATAATTCTCTAAACAATCCTTTTATTTTTTTAAATTTATCCTTTCAGCCCCTGTACTACTTTTTAAGTTAGCCATGTCAGTCCCCATAAACTCTAAACTCTAACTCTAATAAGGACTAATATGGCTCACTTACAAGTAGTAGAAGGACTAAAAAATTATAATTTGAACTAAAGGACTAAAAATGTAAGTTTCAAAAAGTAGAGAGATTAGTTGGAGAATTATACCTTTCCAAAATTACAAGTTGCTCTTTTGACAATCGCATTAGGCACACTTGAAAAAGAATTTTTATTATAATAAAAATGTTCACAAATAAAAGATAATAACTAGAAAGTATCCATTCAAAACATGCATGCCTGCGAATAATTTCAGAAACAAATATTTCATTATTTTCAACAAAATATTAAAGCAAACAATTGGTTATACTAGATGGATGTTTTCTTCCATGAATCTTAAAATTGTTGAAAACAAATTCAAGAATTAAAATAAGTAAATATTAGTTGGAAGATCAAGATATTAGAAGTTTTGAACACAATATGAAAATCTTAGGATGTTTGATACGTAAAAAAACAAAGGACAACACAGCATAATTGTTGGAAAGTATATTTAATGTTGGAGAATATTCTAAGGAATCAGCATATTATAAGAATATCCTATAGACAACTTGTTAGTCTTTCTCTCTTGTAAAAAGGCATATATATGCATATGTAACTCTCACAGAAAACTACAAGGAAGAAATGAACACAGAAATAATTACTGACATGGTATCAGAGCTTATTGCTAATCATCACCACAAGCTGCCATCAGCCTTCATTGCCACAGCCACTTGTTCAAATCCATTGCAGGTCTATTTCAGATTTGTGTTATATCCTTTCTAGATCTGCTCCAAATCTAGGTGCTACAACTAGATCTGCTACAGATCTGCTTCATCACAGCTACTGCCAACTGCGTCGACACCGCTCGCTAGATCTTTTTCAGATCTGATCATGTCTGAAGCAATTTCTGGTATGAATGGAGAATTTCAACCAATTCAAGTTGCCTACCGGTTGAATGGAAAAAAACTACCTAAATTGGTCACAACAGATCCGAACTATCTTGAAAGGAAAAGGGAAGCTCAGCCACATTCTTGGTACCGGACCAAAACAAGAAGAGCCAAAATTTGATGCATGGGATGAAGAAGACTCTATGATAATGGCTTGGCTTTGGAATTCCATGGCACCAGAAATCAGTAACACTTGCATGTTTCTACCTAATGCAAAAGAAATATGGGACGCAATCAAGGAAACATATTCCAAAGGAGGAGATGCAGCCCAGATTTATGATTTAACTATCAAAACATGGTCAGCGAAACAAGGAAGCCAATCAGTGACCGAATATGCAAATTTGCTGAAAAATTACTGGCAAGAACTAGATCAGTACAAGTGCCTTACTATGGAGTGCAGTAAAGATGCTGCAGCACTAAAGAAGTTTCTAGAGAAAGAGAGGGCATATCAGTTTATGGCTGGTCTCAATGCAGAATTTGATCAAGTTAGAGTGCAGATTTTGGGCAAAGAAGACATGTCTTCATTGAACGAAGTGATATCTCTTGTAGTTGCAGAAGAAAGTAGAAGAAGAGTGATGTTAAAATCTCGACCAAATGATAGCACAGCCATGGTATCCAAGGGGTGTAAACCTCACCAATTTACAAGAGAACAAGGTCCAAGTGACACAACTATAATAGGAAGAGAGAGCAAGGATAATTTATGGTGCACTTTTTGCAAAAAACCAAGGCATACCAAAGAAAAATGCTGGAAACTCCATGGAAAGCCCACTACTTCAAGCAAAGATTGCGGATATAAAATCACCCCACAAAGGCCTCACAGGCAAGCTCATGTAATTGGCCAACAAGAAGAACAAAAAGCTGCTGATATTAGTTCCTTCAAGGCAGGAATTGAACGTCTAAAGAGCAAACTGGAAGATTTGGAGAAACCTACAGGCGCAGGTTTGTCAGCCCAGTCAGGTATGTTTCCTTTCTCACATGTTTTCAATGCCTCAGATAGACCATTTGAACAATTATGGATTATAGACTCAGGGGCGAAGGACCATATGACCAACTCATCCAAATACTTCCAAACCTATATTCCTTGTTCAAGTAGCCGAAAAATTGTTACAGCCGATGGTTCACTAAGCACTGTAGCCGGAGAAGGTAGCATCAAGATCAATCCAAATTTGATTCTTGAAAATGTGTTGCGTGTTCCTAAACTCTTTACTAATCTGGTCTCAGTCGTCAAATTATCCAAAGATTTCAATTGCAAGGTAACCTTTTTCCCTTCTCACTGTGAATTTCAGGACCATAATTCAGGGAAGATGATTGGACATGCTAAAGCTAGGAATGGTTTATACTACTTGGATACGCCTGGATCATCTCTCTCTGCCTTAGCCACAAATTCTGTTAACAAACTTTGGCTCTACCACAAACGACTTGGTCATCCATCTTTTCCCATTTTGAAGGTTATGTTTCCCCACTTATTTAAAGACCTTTGTGATAGCAACTTGCACTGTGATGTTTGCGAATTAGCTAAGCATAAACGTGTAACATTTCCAACTAGCAATGCAAGAAGTATGATTCCTTTCTTATTAATTCATAGTGATGTCTGGGGACCATGTCACATTCCTAATATTTCTGGGGCTCGATGGTTTGTTTCATTCATTGATGATTGTACAAGAGTCACGTGGTTGTTCTAGCTTAAATCAAAATCTGATGTGAGTCACATAATACCTCAATTTTGCACCATGATAAAAACCCAATTTGGCACCCACATCAAAAAATTTCGCACTGATAATGCTAAAGATTATTTCAATCACACCCTTTCATCCTTTTTTGATCAAAAGGGCATTATTCATGAATCCTCATGTGTTCACACTCAGCAAAATGGAGTGGCTGAACGTAAAAATAGTCACCTTCTTGCTACCACTCGTGCACTTTTATTCGAAAACAATGTCCCAAAACAATATTGGGGCGAAGCTGTCCTTACTGCCACATACATTATTAATCGTCTACCCTCAAGTGCTTTGCACTTTAAAAGTCCTATGGAAACCCTTTCGACATTTTACCCAGAAATCAATGTAACAAACCATTTAGTTCCCAGAATATTTGGGTGTGTTGCATTTGTTCATGTTCATTCTCATCAAAGAGGAAAACTTGATCCGAGAGCCTTAAAATGCATCTTTGTGGGGTATTCTTCTTCTAAAAAGGGCTATAAATGTTATCATCCTCCTACACAAAAAATTCATGTGTCTGCAGATGTTACATTTGAAGAAACAGAACCATATTTCTCTCTATCTTATCTTCAAGGGAAGCCTATATTGAAAGATACAGATACTATGTCCTCAATTGACCTCAATTTCCCTTTCTTACCACCCAAACCTGTACAAGAAAATCCTTCATTCCAACCAGAAAAACATCAAACCCAATCTACTCATGAAAACATACAGGACCCGAGATTTACTCAGGTGTATTCAAGAAGGAAGAATCTAAATCCTGAGCCACAGCAAGTTCAAGCGTCAGAAACAAGTTCTGGGACTGAGGTAAGCAATGAAAATCATTCTATCCAATCTGATGTTGATATGCCTATTGCAGTCCGTAAAGGAGTTGGAGAGTGTACCAAACACCCTTTATATCCAATCTCACAATTTGTGTCGTATGATAGATGTTCGCAATCTCATAAAAATTTCCTTTCGGGTCTAAATAGTGAGTCTATCCCTAATACTTTATCTGAGGCATTGTTCTGTGAGAAATGGAAAAATGCCATGATTGTTGAAATGCAGGCACTAGAGAAAAATCGAACATGGGAAGTAGTAGAGCTGCCAAAGGGGAAGAAGCCTGTAGGATGCAAGTGGGTGTTCACTATAAATACCGGGCTGATGGAACAATAGAAAGGTACAAAGCAAGATTGGTAGCTAAGGGCTATACCCAAACCTATGGGATAGATTATCAAGAGACATTCGCAACGGTTGCTTAGATGAATACAGTGCGAGTATTGTTATCTCTAGCTGCCCACTTCAATTGGCAACTACAACAATTTGATGTAAAGAATGCCTTTCTACATGGAGACTTAAAAGAAGAGATTTATATGGAAATCCCACCAGGGTTCACGAAAGGATCAGGTACAAACAAAGTATGCAAACTGAAGAAAGCACTCTACGGACTCAAACAATCACCTAGAGCATGGTTTGGAAGATTTGCAGCAGTAATGCAAGGCATGGGATATAAGCAAAGCCAAGGAGATCACACACTGTTTATCAAGCACTCAGACTCAGGGGGAGTTTCAGCCCTCTTAGTATATGTTGATGATATTATCGTGACAGGTGATGATGAGAAAGAAAAACTGGTGCTGAAACAATGTCTAGCCAAGGAATTTGAGATCAAGGACTTAGGAAGATTGAAGTACTTTCTGGGAATTGAAGTTGCTCACTCAAAATCTGGAATTTTCATCTCACAACAAAAATATGTTAATGATTTGCTAAAAGACACAGGAAAATTGGCATGCAAACCAGCTAGCACTCCAATTGACCCTAATCATAAATTGGGAATAGCAGAACAAGATATAGAAGTAAACAAAGAAATGTATCAGAGATTGGTTGGGAGATTAATATATTTGTCACACACACGGCCAGATATTGCCTATGCAGTGAGTCATGCACAAACCTAAAGAAGTGCACTTACAAGCAGCATATAGGGTGTTACACTACTTAAAAGGGACACCTGGAAGAGGAATCATGTTCAAAAGAAATGACAAGTTACTCGTAGAAGCCTATACTGATGCAGACTATGTAGGATCAGCGGTAGACAGAAGATCTACTACAGGTTATTGTATCTTTCTAGGAGGTAATCTTGTCACATGGAGAAGTAAAAAACAAAATGTGGTAGCGAGGTCAAGTGCGGAGTCAGAATTTCGAGCCATGGCACAAGGAATATGTGAATTACTGTGGTTGAAAATGATCCTAGAAGATTTAAGAGTCAAATGGGATGGACCCATGCGTCTCTACTGTGATAATAAGTCGGCAATAAATATAGCACACAATCCAGTGCAACATGATAGGACAAAACATATTGAAGTTGACAGGCATTTCATTAAAGAGAAGCTAGACAGTGGCTTGATATGTACACTATATGTGCCTATTAATTCACAACTTGCCGATGTGCTAACCAAAGGCTTGAATAATCCAGCCTTCAAGACTATCATTACCAAGCTGGGAATGGATAATATCTACTCACCAGCTTGAGGGGGAGTGTTGGAAAGTATATTTAATGTTGGAGAATATTCTAAGGAATCAGCATATTATAAGAATATCCTATAGACAACTTGTTAGTCTTTCTCTCTTGTAAAAAGGCATATATATGCATATGTAACTCTCAGAGAAAACTACAAGGAAGAAATGAACACACAGAAATAATTACTGACAATAATATTACTCGTTCATCCATAGATATCCGCACCCATTTTATGCACAAACTTTTGGATAATTAAATCCTTTATCCTTATTAGCAAGTACCATGAGTTTGGGCAAGATTCGGTAGTCCTAATATTGGGATACAAAAACAAAAATGATTGATTAAAGCAAAAATTAAGCTAACAGTCATGCTTAAATAAGATGGCTATTCATTTTTTTTTTTAGCAATGTGATCTCTTATACATACTACCATTATATAAAAGTTAGTTTTTGATTAACAAAAATTTAAAATTAAATAACCAAAAAATGAACCAAAATAATAGATTATCAAAAGTTAGTACCCAACCAAGATTTTTACCCACAAATGATGGAGAAAATTTTACCAAGAATATTTCACATTACTTTGGCTCATTTGCTTATGCCTAGAGATAACTACTCAATGTTAAGCAAATGATATAGGAAAGGCAAGTTTAATTCTGCAAGAAAGATAAGAAACCTACATCCATCTTGATATTCCAAAGAAACAAAATTCAGCTTCAAATACAAATTTTAATAGGACTTCTCAAGCAAACATTCATGAAGAGAGAAAATAGTTACCTGTATCAGAAGAAAATAGTATCAGAAGAAGAAAGGCCGTTTGTAGAAAATTATGAAAGAAAAAGGTAAAATTCGAGCCATATCTTAGTAAGGCATTCTTAGCAAATAAAAAAAAAAAAAAAAAAAAAAAAAACTTGCTTTTGCTATATAAATAATTGGTGAAATTTAGCATTTGTTATGTACACTAATCAAGGATCATCGGAGTAGAGCACAAGCCATATGTGATATTTCTAAAAGTAGTTTCTTCGAAATCCCAACTAGATTAGCAAGATATGTTATATAAACTACTCAAGGATCGTAATAGTAAAAAGCAAACCATATGTGATATTCTCAAAAATAGTTTCTTAAAAATTGCAACTAGATTAGCAAAATATGTTATATAAACTACTCAAGGATCATCAAAATAAAGAGAGAGCCATATATGATGTTTCTAAAAATAGTTTCTTACAAATCACAACTACACTAACCAGACATGTGTATATGCTAAGTTGGCTAGGAATTAATTAGCCCAATGCATACAACTAGATTACTGCTTAATACAACTAACTAAAAAATTACTGGACTTCAACAAAAGAAGAGGTAACATATATGAGTACTTTAGCTAACAAAATGATTTATGGCTCCTCCCAGCAGCCCAATGCTATCTGTGTAAATAATGTTAGAAGGGTTATAACTACTTAAATGTTTTGTGGTTGAATTGATGAGTAAATAACATAGATGTGGTACTGTTAAAACAACTGACCTTTGTAACAATGCCCTTCCAAAATTTGTGCAATTGACAAAGAATGTGATATTGCCTGCCCGTAAGACTACCACCAGTATTTAGCTGATAAAAAATAACAGCACTGAAAGATAAAGCAGGTAGATTTTTACAGAAGCATCATCCCTCGATGAAGATCAATCGTGAAGTCATGAACTTGCTTCCCAAAGCAAAAATAAATAATTCCTACCATAATACCTAATAATGGCTTGATAAAACAACATCAAGAAAATATATTTATGAATGTTTTTTATAAATTTGCATAGCTATCCTATTGATCATCCCCACTTTAGCAACATTTGCCGGTACAGAACTTTCAACCCGAGATAGAAAAACAATGAAAAGCCACCTGAAACCCTTTACTTGGAAACACAACAGCAATATTAAACATTTATTCACAAAGAGAATGTCAGAAGTGATAAGGTGAGAATTAGGTCTAACACTATTATTTGACATGGTTTAGATTTGGACTAAGTCTAGGAATTAGGACTATATTTTCATGAAGTTATATATCAGGGATAGTATGGTAATTTTTAATGGTTTAGGGTTTCAGGCTTCAAGCGAGGGCATGGGGGCTTGGGGCTTAAGGGTTTAGGGTTTAGGGTTTGGGGTGCCAGCGGAAGGAGAACCTCTAGAAAAAAAATGTAAACATAAAGAAACTAGGGGCCTTTTTAAGGGGAAAAAAAAATCAGATATTTGAGTAGCAAGTAATAGGTGCACAAAATTTAAACATAAAAGATCTCAGGAAATGGCATCTAGATTTCCAAATCTCATCTGTGAACACAAAAAGAAAAAAAAATGGAATTATGTTGGAACATCAATTGAGAACCTATAATTGTTAAAAAAAAAAAAAAGAAGAAGACAAGTACTTGCAGTTACATTACCTTCTAAGAAAAACACAACCAAAATCAATGAATGACATAAATACAACAATTTCATAATATAAAATATGTATGAATTAAGCACAGAAATTCAATTAACAAGGCGAGTAAAAACTTGACTAGAGGAAAGCCAAAAGTTTCAATCATACAATTAGGTAACTCAACAAGCATATTGAACCATTTCCAATAGATTGTAAAACAAGAAATCTAGAGGAAATAAGATCATTGGTTTCCAAAACTCGCCCATTCATGTAGATTGTAACACAATTTACAAATGAGGATTGGCTAAGTAACATAACATTACAAACTAGTAGCACATCTTGCATTTAAGTCAAGCCAATAGAATTCTATCAAGATTTGAAGAAGTTTAAATTTTACTACCATAAGGCCTAATACTTGCAACAATGAACTAACTGAAGCTTTAGGAGTCAGAACAAAGCTAGACCTTTGACAAATACTAAACTTGACATCCCTTTTTAATGGACTGAATTGATCAACTGGAACCTTCTTTAGAGACTCTAGTATGCACTGTCTTTCAATAATTTTAGGGTACAAGAGCTTGTACATTGTATACCACAAGGTGATCCACCTTCAAGGCAACTCAATAACTCTTCTGCTTAAATTGATTACATAGTTAGATTATTCGTGTCTAGTATCCTATCTATGCGTAAATCACAAGTTAGTTAGCATGATAACTAAATTATTGAATCTTCTAACAGAAAACATTGGAAACATGGCTGGATTTACATTCACTTGCAATTAAGAACAAAGATTATGCCAATATCTAAGCAGTTCTTAATTAACAATGAAAAACCATTACACCTGCAACATGATTAATCTTGTAGCCAAACCATTATTGCCATGAATATTATACCATTAACATTTACCCTGAAACTACAAAGTCATGAGGGTGTGTAAAATTAAACTGGCAGATCTAACTAAAATGAGCATATCTGTAAATCTTAAAAAAAAAAAAAAAAAAAAAAAAAAAAAAAAAATCCCAACCAAAATTTTCCAACAAAAGTCTAATTTTAAACTTAGAAAAACAAAGAACATATATGTAAAACTTTAAAAAGAAAAAAGCAAAATTTTCCGACAAAAGTCTAACTTTAAACTTGGAAAAAACAAAAAGCAAGAACATCATTCCGAAATCAATATATCCATAAATTTAGGCCAAAAGCCTTATTCCTAATCTAATATAACCTTAAAACCCAAGGCTAAAACCCTAATCATACAACCACCATAAATTAACAACCCAAAACTGAAACCCTAATTCAAAAACTACTACGACATTAAAACCCAAGGCCTCAACCAAAATAATCTTAAAATCCAATTTCTGAACAGGGAAAAAGAAATCAAGTGCAGACCTGATGTACACTACCCCCACACACATGAATGAAAACCTTGTCCTACACAACTTTCAAGTGGTGATTTGGAAGTAAAGAATGTCCCTAAGATTTTTTAATTTTTATAAACCTGTGATCTTTGCAAACATTATGCAGCATAAATCAAACTGACTAGAGAAAAACAATTAGTTCATTGATATTCTGGAAA
Source organism: Dioscorea alata (assembly GCA_020875875.1). Classification (NCBI taxonomy): domain Eukaryota; kingdom Viridiplantae; phylum Streptophyta; class Magnoliopsida; order Dioscoreales; family Dioscoreaceae; genus Dioscorea; species Dioscorea alata. Next base: position 20,599,785 of record CM037019.1, read on the forward strand.
TTAAGCATGACCGGCCAACCAAAGAAATACAAAAACATAAAGACATTTTGAAGTTTTTTGGGGAAAAAACTATGAATACAAAGTTCAATTTTGCATACCTGGGGTTTTCGAGTACATAAATAAGCAGTCTTGTATCCAAATAGCTAGCTAAAACAGAACATAAATTTAAAAAAGGCAAAATTTCTTAAACATGGTGAAACTCAATGACACAAAACACAGTAGAAAACAGAATTTTAGCTTTCTATGCAAAAGAAAGAAATTTAACAATAATGGTTGATTGGCATGATCTAAGACTGTGATGATTGCAATAAGTGAAGTTTGAGAAATGTTTATAAGATGCATTTCTTCAAAGGAGGCTAGCATATAATGTGATTATGCAATGTAATCAAATGGACATTGATCCAGCACAATTGACAAAATTTTTTCCAGCAAATTAGCAGATGGTTCCAAGCACCAATGGCACACTGTTTGGTAGTTTTCAGCTAAAAGCATGTAGTTGTAAACATAGGTTATGACACTTCAAATAATAATAAACAGCAGAAAAGGAAGTCACTCACAGTTATATTCAAGCTCAGGAAAATATCATCAAAATGCTCAAAATGACATCACAAGGAATAGTACTAACATACCCCTGGTTTGGAAGTTGATGCCACATAAAGATCTACTAAACCTTAAAACACTAAGCATGAATTATTTGGTGAGTTGTTGGTGCTTGACAACACCAAGATAAATAGCAAAGTTTAACTTGGTTACTTGAGTCGTTGATAGAAATTGACTTTCCTATTTAGTCTGTCTATTCCAGCTGGTTCTACATCATCCCAAAAGAATTGTTTATTATATTAACTTAATTCTGTTTGTACATTTGCAGAAGGAAGTGTGGGTATTAAATCATACCTATAAGGTCTTGTTTGCGTGTTTCCCCTATTTGTTTGTAAGTGAAAAGGTTGGATAGGTATTGGATGTAGAGCTGGAGGACCAAAAATTGGAGTCCCAGATACTATTGTTGGTGGTACAAATGTTGTTGGTCTGGTAGCAGATGATTCTGCTTCCATTAATACCTGATCTTTTTGTTGTATCATGAATGGATACTCAATCTCAGGGGTTTGATTATTCTCACTTTGAAACCTTTCAAAAATCATTCTGTTATCAAGAACAGGTTCTTCATCATATAGAGGCTGAAGTTGAGGAATTATTTCTAATTCTTCATCATCAACCTCATGTTCATCATAAATCGGTTGTACTTCATTAACCTCAGTGTAGGTATGTTCAATATTCAGAGATTCTAATAATTCAAAGCCAAATTCTTCCGGTAATTCATCCATCTCTTCTCTTGTCCATTCTACATAATCATCTGTGAAGAATAGACATGTTTCATTCTCTTCTTCATCAATATCTTGGATTAGACTTGGTTTAAAGAGGTAAACGTAAAATTAGCTGTAGATGGATCTCGTGATGTGGATGCCCAGTAATCCATCTTGATTGGTGTTCTATGTGAAGCATTATTCATAGTTATCTGCCAATCCGTTTCCTCATATTCTGTTGAAAAAATTAAATTTTTCCTTCTATAGCTTTAACACCTTGGGTTGCAAGATGTGCTAAAACACTTTCTATTTTTAGTTTGTAGGCTAAGGAAGAATTATTGCCAATTTGCCCTACTAAAGCCTTCGTAATTAGTAGGTTATCTCTGTGCGATATCGTTTCATATCCCTTAGTCTTGATAATTAAGGGTAAGTACTTACAAAAATCATGTATGGTTATAGACATATCGGGAGCAAAATAACATAATTCATGGTTGTTAGCCAAGTCAACTTCGATTGATCCTATAACAGCTTTTCGGGGTACACTATCTGAACAATCTGCTAAAGCTATCATTACTTTGGATCCATAATTTTTTCTGTGTAAGCCACGTATGCCTATTAAAATTAATCCAATATGGATAATTGAATAATCTTTGGATAATAATTCATGTTTTGAGTCTCTTGATAGAAAGCTCAAATTTATCTAGGTTGTGGCGTTACAACATGATATTATCTCCTCACTGTAGTGTTGATACACTTTGGGTTTTGTTTCCCAAAAACCATGTTAATAAAGAATTTCAGCTGGTACTAATTGTGCATGTTTGGCCCTTGCTAAGTCTAGTTGTTCTGGATTTAATATTTTTTCTTCTGTGCTTGGCTCTAAGTGTAGATTTTTAATCTTAGCTATGAGTTCTGCTTCTTCAAGTTGTGACTGTTTAACACTTTGTGTTAATATATCTACCTTCTTATGGAGTGTAATAAGAAGTTCGATAGTAGTATTATTTTGTCTAACAATGTTGGCTTGTAATATTTCTTTTGAAAAGCCTTGTGGTGGATTATATTCAGATCTGGTGAGATTATCTAAAGCTTGTTTTAATGATGTATCTAGACTCATTCTCCAATAGCCTTTTGGACTAAAGAAGTGAGCTTAGTGACGATAGATTCAAACTTCTGGATTTTCTCTTTAATATTTTTTATTTCTTTTGTAATTTCTTGATTTTTGGCTGTGAGAAGTTGATCTAACTCTTCTCTTGGTACTGATTGTTTTACCAATCTAAGGGGCCATTTGGTTCGTGGTAATAACATATTACCACATAATAAGATTACCATGATAATATGGGTGGGAATGTTATATGGTTGGGAATATTGTGGTAATTTGATATAACCATGTTTGGTTGGGAACTCTTATTACTGGGAATAGTTTATTACATTGTTTGGTTCATGATAATCAATTTGGTAAAATATAAAAAATTATAAGATTACCATGGTAATCCAAAATAGACACCAAATTTGGTGGTAATAGGATTACCACCTTGGTAATATTCTCATGTTAGTAATGTGATATTACCATCCAGATTACCACGTAACAAGTGGTAATCTTTCTCAGTGCAATGCCAAATGTGGTAATATTTTCATATTACCATGTAACACATGGTAATATGAAAATATTACCGCGAACGAAACGGCCCCTAAGGGTTTTCTGTTGCTTGAGATAATCAAGTTTTCTTCAATTTCTTTTAAACTTAGAGTTTTCTTTTTAGATAAATTTACTAATTTTTCATGAGTAGTACAGTAGAGGTTATGAAAGCAACTAATATTATGCAAGATAAAATAATTAGTATCACAAATCAAGTTTAACTGGTGTTCTTCATAGTGAAACTTATGTTTGTGTTCTCTTCCTTTTGCAAAACAATAGTAATACATATTATCTAAAGTAATTTTCTTTTGCACATGTTTTAGTTCCAAATCTAAATATTCAAGGGATTTTGACATTAGGAACACTGGTTTGTGATCTCCAAGTCAAAGTGCAATGTCTTCTGATCCAAGACTAAGAAGTATCTTGACCAGGCCAAGCCTCAAGTCTAATGGATAGTCAAACCAGTGATTTTATATGATCTATAAACCTTTGTTCAAATTATCAATCTGATAAGTATATACTCTAGAAGGTTTTCTAGCATAAGATACACAAGACCTAAGAAAAGATTTACAACATTATATGCTATTGTAAAACAAGTATGCAAAAGCATAAGCAAGCATATATAATATCTTAATATGATTCTTTTTAAATTTATCATTTTGCTAAAGCTTGAGCCAATATCTTTTCACCATGAACATACTCTAGTTGAACCCTTCCAGCTTACCGTCTTACGCCCTTACTAGCCCTTAATGTACCCTCCTTTCCGCCTTGCGTACTTAGGGAATCCTTAAGGGATGCTTATCGAGTCTCCACTTTTCAGGTTCTGAGCATTTCACTTTGTTTAATTACTCAGATGTATGACTCATCCTTTATCATAATCATACTTTTAAGAAGAAGTATTAAGATTTTATTGCTTGCATAAAAAAAAAAACAAAACTTTGAGAAGAGATTACTACTATAATGTAGGCCTTCTCTAATTAAGCGAGGTTCTCAGGTGTGCTCTTGTCGTAGCTCAACCCACTTCTGAGTTCCTTGGTAAACACAAAAAAAAAAAAAAAACTTCCCTTGAACTTCAGAACTAAGACATACATAAAAGAAAATTGCAAAAGATAATAAATTTTACTACAACTTGCAGAACTAAAGAATCACAAATAAGTTCCTCTCTGAAGAACTTCGTCTTTTTAGAACATCATAGCTCTGATACCACTATTAAACAAGAAAAAAAAAGAGAGATGACTTACAAGGATATTTTACAAGAAGGCATTGCAAGATTCGTCTTGAGTTTTTCCTTTTTCTGTTTGTATCGAGAGTAAGCAAGAAAGCAAGAAGCGAAAGAGGTTTTTTGGATCAAAACTCAGGAGTTCTTTTTATTTTTGTAGAATACCCAGATTAGTCCCTCTATTATAGTGAAAGTGTCATTTCAATCCCCCTATTATTTTTTGTCCTTCTGGGATCCTTCTATTTTACCATTTAGTGAAATGTAAGTCCCTCTTAGGGACCTTCTAGGGACAAATTATATGAGAGGATGTAAGTCCCTTCCTCTCGTATAATTTGTCCCTAAAAAGTCCCTAAGAGAGACTTATATTTCACTAAATGGTAAAATAGAGGGATCCCAGAAGGAGAAAAAATAATAGGGGGACTGAAATGGCACTTTCACTATAATAGAGGGACTTATCCGGGTATTCTACCTTCTATTTTCCACCCTTTATTTTACAAGGAGTCTCCTTATATAGAACGAGAAATCCTGACTAATTACAAGACTTGACACTGCCAGACTAATCCTGTATAAAGCAAGGGTAACATAGAGATACAATATTTTGACATAATATACCCTCAATTATTGCTACATAAGTGGGTATTTTAGGTATTTTACAATTGACTTTCTAGAAGTCTAATATTTCATGCAGCACCCAAACCTGCATTTCGTACTGTGGATGCTCCGTCTACCTCCATTTCATAGATCAGTCTGTGGATGCTCCGTCTAATATTTCATAGTCTAATATTTTGACACATCTCTTTCATAGATCAGTCTGTGGATGATCCGTCTACCTCCATTTCGTACTGTAGATCTGTTGGTTGTATAAGTATATTAGCAAATCCTTTAGCTTCTTTTCCTGGAATGAGGGTCACACTTCGACATTTAGCTACTATACCATGCAGCACCCAAACCTTTGCTGTTAGTGTTTCTCCTAGTAATTCCCAATCATCAGATGGTCCCTTGAAATTCACAAAATAGTTTGTATAATAAACAAGTTGGGCATGTATGATATATATGCACCAACTTGAGGGGGAGTGTAAATAAATGTAATTTATTTATTTTTCTGTTATTTTCTGTTATTAGTATCAAATAATTCAGATTTGAAATAGTCAAATCTGATCTTAACTAAATCCTAACAATCAGGAATTGTTTCTATCAGTTGTAAATAGATTGTACACTTATATAATGTCATTTTAGCTATACTAATGAAGATGATCAGAGAATTCCCCAAGATTACAGTACTCAAGTCATCTAGGATAATCTTCAGCTATAGTAGCTCACACAATCCTTGAGAGATAGCTCTGAATTCTGATTCTGTGGATGATCTTGCCACCACATTTAAGTTTAAACTCAGAAAAACCAAAAAAAAAAAAAAAAATTACAAGCTTTTCAACAAGAACTCTAAGTTAAACTCATAAAAACCAAAAAAATTAAATAAAATAGTTACCACATTACCACGTACCACAACATTTTCATATCAGCCTAAGAATTAAGACAAAGTAATAAAATGCAAAGAATGAGCCATGAAAATTTTGCATTTAAGAAATCCAAGTATAACATAAAAAACCCAAGGCCAGAATTCAAGATGCATTAAACCAGGATATCTACATTAATCACATTACAACATGCTTGCTAATAGAACAAGTAATGGAAGTAACAAATTTTAGAAACAATTAGAATCAAATCAAAAACAATACAATTGTTCCAAAAAAATAGGTATAGTGAAGGAATTAGAGCATTGAGAGGACCATTCCCTAGTATGAGAGGGCTAGGAAAGACACCTATGGTGCACTAGTTATTGTGCGAGCAATGAAGGCATTGTATGGTTCAATACCTCTACCTAGTCAATTGGAGAAGCAATGGAGCAACAACAAGGAACAACTTCAAAAAAAAATCATGAGACCTTACATCCCTTCATATATCCAAACACCAACTAGAAATCTAAGACAACAATTGCAAAACAAAAATAACATCTTATTTAAATACAACATTGAGAAGAAACTCCTTCTCACACTATATTATATTGAGGAAGGCTATCATAGCTAGGTCTGGTTTTTCACAAACAAAATGCATAATGGGTAATCCATCCATAGTGAACAAATAAAAAGCACGTGCACGATTCTGATGAAACATGATTTGTCAAGATGTCAAGATATTCTGAAATTTAAGACTTCACATAAAGCATAATACAACAAACTTGAACCCAAATCTTGTAATTTAAGACTTCACATAAAGCATTTAATGGGTACAAAAAGAGTATGTACCTTCAATTACAATAATAAGATATCAAGCTGAATATATATGTATGAGCAAGTGAGCACACACAGTAGAAGGAACTTGATATTGCTGCAGCATGTAATTTAAAACAAGAAATTCATGCATGTCTAATGTGATCCCAGTAATAGAATCGATAATAAAAACATAGACGAGCATTAGAATAAACTATCCTTTTATTTCAAAACATGGATATATAGGAAAAGCAACTTTAAGCACACAATAGAAATTATCATATAACAGGTAGATAATAGAATTATGTTATCCCAAATATTTACCAATAGGTGAAAAAAATTTACTAGCAATTACATATTTAAGTATTTTAGCTGTTGACAGCAGCAAAAAAAAAAAAAGCTTAATTATGAAAGATGTAAGGAAATGGCAAAAGTGGCTTCTTAAGTTCATGCCAAAGAAAAAAAGGGAATGGGAATAATATTGGAACATCAAGTAAGAGCCTGTAATCGATTAAGAATAACACAAGTACTTGCAATTTCATCACCATTTAAAAAGAGCATAAAAAAATGTTGTTGAATATCATAAGTACAACTATATCATCATACAAAGCATAGAAATTTGACCAACATGGCTAGTAAAAAACTCTACAATTCAAGGACCAATAAAGAAAATTGACTAAATATCCAATAAATATTTAGGTAACTCAATTCGCATAAGAAACAAATTCTTAATATTATGCAATATGAAGGCAGAGGTAATAGGATCATTGGTTTTCAGAACTCAGGGATTAAACTAGATCATAACACAATTTTGAAATCAGCCTTGATTGAATGGCATAATATAACTAGTAGCATATCATGTGTTGAAGTAAAACAAGTTAAACTGCATTTGATCACAAGGCATAATACCAACAATAATGAATTTTTTGAAACAATAGCATTAAGAGTCGAACAAAACAAAGGTAACAAATATTAAAGTTTATCTATCTATTCAGGCAAAATTAGCCTCTTGGATCCTTCTTGCAGGTTTGCAAACATTTTAGAGGACACACTTTACACCACAAGATGATCCATCAATAATCCAGTATAATAACTCTTGTACTTAAATAGACGAAGTAGTGAATTTATTCCACACGCAGTATTGCATCTATATATGGAGCGCAAGCTACTCAGGATGATGATTGAATTATTGAATCTTATAGTACAAAAAACAAATGAAATATGGTTTGTTGTACACATTAAGATGTGGTCAAGAACAATATATAATGCTAGTAGACTACTTGGAGTATTAGAAGACATTTAATATTTACAAGACAACTATTATGCTACTGCTAATATGATAGAAACACTTCAATTTTTGTGAGACGAGAAATTTGATGGAAATTATACCATTACAGACATTTGAGTTGTATAGCCTATTAAGAAACATTAAATAACAGGATCTAATTTACACTAATAGTTCCAGATATAGTTACAAAAGAGAGATCCTCTACTTTTCATTAGAGATCTTTCGTTTTTAAATCTCTCTTTCACAGTAATATAATGCATTTGCAGTATTAAAGATTTAATATTTTAAGACAGCTATTAAGCTGCTGTAAGTATGACAAAAACATTTCAATCTTTGCTGGAAATGAGAAATTTAATGGGAAATAAACAAATAAACTTAAAATTCATAAAAAAAAATTGAATTTTTGGTGAAGTTTCAATGATATAGATAAATAAAAGACGGAATCAAATCTCCCAACAGGGATGACAAACAATGAGAACATTAGATATCAAACTCACTGGCAAGTAAAGTTAAGTTATGAAAGAACCAAAATACCAAAACCATTATAGATCAAAATTCTTATCTTTCAAAAAGATAGAAATAACCATCAAAACAAACCATCAATCTACACCCTAAAGCCCAAGCATTTGAAGAAAATTAAAGCTCAGTGTGATAAAAAGATAAGAAACATAACAAAGAAACATTACATTGCATTGCAAAAACTATATGCACTACAAGCTATCCTAAGACTCATGGTGCACAAGAAATATTGATGGTTTATATTCAATATTCAATAAGGTTTTAAGAAATCAAAGTAATATCACATATTTGTTTTGTTCAGATTACACATAAATTGGAATCCAATGAGGTCCGAAATCGTATCACATCAGAAAATTAGAATATCTAGAACAAAAATATTAAAATTCAATATATTGGTTTGGATGACAATTATCAACAATCAACAAAGCAATTGTGCATACATGTTCTAAATCTTGAAGCAAGATATATGTTACAACATTTTTAAACAATCATAGCTACTTGTAGGAACAAGAAATTCATCTTCTGAAATCTTACCTTTGACACAAATCCCAAACATATTTCCTTGTATTGATTTCTGATAACCACTTAGAGACTAGAAAAGGCTTGAATTTCGAGTTGGTGGTTGTAAATGATGAAAGCAATTCATTTAAGAGCGATCAAAGAAAGACTTAAGAGCATGAAATACAGCCCTCATGTGAGGTGTAGTGGCGTGGAGCCCTTACCCTATGCGATGAACAAAGTCGACGGAAAGATATCATCAAGCTATCATAATAATAAACAATGAACAATAATTCAACACAAATCATCTATATTGGTAGTCAAGTCTTAGACAATAAACTACACCAAATTTCTTATAAATATCTCCTCAATATATTTCATCCACAAAAAACAGATGAAAGAAAAAGTAAAATGTTATAAGAAAGCAAAACACGAAATTCTTTATTAAACCAAGAAATGAATATTTCCTATTAATGCTTAATAAACCTTATATTCAAAGAGCTAATAATACACACATAAGATCAGAAAGTAATGGGTAAATAATCAAGTTCTTTAGATTATGTACCAAAATCACAAGTTGTGAAATAACCGATGACTGTTTTCCTACAGTGTACAAAGCATCATCAACCACACATACACATTGGACATAACACATTGAAAACATGTAAATTTAGGTTGCGCAAATGGCCCTCATTTAAGTTCAAACAAAATCTTGACATTGATAAAGTTTATGAAAAATATGGCAAAACCATGTGGCCAAATAATGTCATAACTAACTAGCTAGTTTATGGTCATAAATAAAACCAACACACAGTTCTTAAAAAAAAAAAAAAAAAAAAAAAAAAAAGAAATTAGCATAATTGAACTCTATTAAAACTAATTGAGCTCATATTAAGTGAACTTCTTCACTTTGGGTAGGTTTGATGCAATATCATGTGATACTCAAGAAGACCTAGATCAAGGTTAAGACTATGGTCAACTGCTACATTTGTATGGGTCACCCTAGCCATTAACCTACATTTACATCAAAAGACACTTCAATGAAAAAAACATAAACATGACCATAGAAGAATATTTGTAAATCTTACACATTTAGTCGACAATCATAACATAAAGAAGAAATACTCAATCTAAACCTTGAACTCAGACATTTTTTCATATAATTAACTACGAGTATATCCCACAAATAAGGCTGGTAAATTTCTAGTGCCATGTTGTACATAAAAATTGCATTATATCATCATGCATTTAGCTAATGATCCATCACCAATCATGCATTTTTCCAAGTCTTCTTAATGATTTCCCCTCCTTTTGTACAAACTACTCCTTTTAGTTGTTTTTGTAGAAAGCTAGAGCTGACTGAGAAAAAGACTAGAGACTGAGGATTAATTTCTGGAGAAAACACAACGCACCTGTGGCCTACGAAAAGTACTTGTGGTCTGTAAAGCAACATGGGGCCCAGCTTCTATCAATGGCTTTAAAAAGGCAGCATTAGGGGTTTTGGACGGAAGAAAAAAGACAGAGTGTGGCGGCTAGAGAAGAGAAAAAGGAATTTTTGAAGACTCTAAAAGGAGCTGAAGAAGGAGAAGAAGGCTGGGAAATTGAAGATCAGATCCTTGTAGATATCATAGGGAGTCTTCTCAGCCCTGTTGTGCTGTGTCTTACATAACTTTTATTCTTCCTATTTTCCTTTGTAATTGAGACAATGGGAATGTAAAACCTTTCTTTATGTTTGGGATTAACCCAAAGTAGTGATTGTTTGATGTGTCGTTACTTTTTGTATGGATCTTTTGTGCTTAAAGGTAGATTTCCTTGAGTTGGCTTTTGATTCAAGTCACACAGCTTGTGAATGTGAAAACATTGCTTGCTTATCTTAGAGATCTAGGTTAACTGAAAGGGTAACCAGGGTCTTGGAACCTCTTAAGTCACCCTGAATTTACTGAAAGATAATTCTTGAGGGTTCATCATTTAATCACTGATCTTATTAGGATTTTGAAAGGGTTTGTCTGCCACGAAAATAGGAGATGGCCTTATCAAGATCAACTTGTTATCTCTTGAAAGAGAGTGACAAGCAGCTAAGGATTAATACCCTTCAAAAGATCTACCCAAACCCAGTTTAGATCCAAACACATCATTCATTGCTCTTTGTGGTGATTTCCCAAACCTAAGTTCATCAAAATCTGAATCCTAGTCCATGCTCCTGCATCTTTGTGTTCCTCATTTGTGTATTTTCTGTTACATTGTTGTTTTCATTCTCCCAACTTTTAATTGTCTAGATAGCCTATCATTGCAATAGATTAGTAATCACAATTGGTCCTCGTGGGATCAATATCTTATTACTACTTGGCAAAATCGTGCGCTTGCGGTTGTGCAACATGCCACTAACAACCAATAGTATAAAAGATGGTGAATATCAAACTCAAGTGAACATAACTTCAAATGGAAGATAAAAAATATCATTATGTTGGAACAAGAAAAAAGGCATGAATCATATACTAAAAACCAAGTTTCACATAACTCAAAAGCAATGATACATTAAAACTCAACAGAACCTTGCAAATAATAGCAAAAAAATTAATCATACAAAAATAATAATGTCTAAGTGGCTGATGTAGCCACCAACTGAACCATGAAAAAATAAAATAATAAATAAAATAAAAGTAATAATAAAGCAAAAAATTGGAAGGACAAGTACATATTAGGCCACTATTCTTGCCATTACCAGGAATGTAAAAAACTTAAAAAAAAAAAAAAAAAAAAAGATATCGATAGCTTTGATTGAATTTGTGACTAATAACTATTAGCTTGAGACTAAAGAAAAATTGCATGATGAGATTGCTAATAATATGTGTGATAAATAAAACAATTGAGGGGCTTGGAAGTTTGAATGCACGCGAAATTTGTATTAACTAAAAAAAAATGTGCCTTAAAAATTGGTCTACAAAAATCAATTGAAATACAGATTTCATTAAGATGCTCATTGTTAAATAAATTTCAGGATCACAAAAATTGCAGATTAGAAATTAATCCTGCATTATGCAGCCGACAAAACTGTGCCACACATAAATACCAATTATAAAATATTAACATAAAAGACAGAACATGTTATATTTTCAAGATAATCCATGATGCCATGAACAAATTGTAAATAAGTAGGATACATACACCACTCATCACCAACATGTGAAAGAGGAATAAATTGAATGTCATGCTAGAAATATAAGGAAATTTAAGCTATAAAATTCCAAAAATTTAACCATTAAAGAACCTTTATATCATATGCACGCAACTATGATAGATATATTCAAGTTGGCACTCTAATACTTTGATTCATTTTGAGGTTTGCATTAGCCTCATCAATCAAGCTCCGTTAAGTATCATCAAACAACTACAATACATTGACTCATGGTTCAAGCCCTAGGAGGAATGTTCATTTTTTTCTATACTTTCTCGATTTCCTTAAGTAGCAAACAATCAAGACAAGCCAACATCAGCACTATTCATCAGAACTTGATGAAAGTACAAAAATGTTCTTCACATTATAGTTCCCACAATTGTGTGAAATGTCCTTACAAACACTGCTAACAAACCAAGTGATTAACATAGGAAATAATTTTTTAAATCAAAAAGAGATAACCACCAGCTATGAGGAGTAAACACCAATGAGAAGTATAATAAATTGACAAATAAAAAACCACATCAAAGATTTAATATTATCTAAAATGAACTTGGTAATCAATAAAGGTAGGCCTTCAATAAGACGTGCCGAATAATAATAACTTTTGAGGAATAAGACATTCATCAACTATTACATAAAAAACTCCATAAATATTGCCCTCATATATTTGATATAACATTGAGCATACCAAGAGCCTAAATCCTAAGTGTCGTACTTATGCTTCTAATCTTACACTAACCAATCAAAATATAATTTTTTAAATGATATTAAATATAGTACATTGTCAGCTAAAACTGGATCGGAATTTAAGGTTAGCATTGGCAAGCATGTATAATTTGTGCAACTTGAACCAAACAATGCATTTAAAGATCAATAATGATATTTTAGATGCACGATATAGGACTACAAGACACCACATTGGGTCTAACAAAAAATTACTACCTTATCCAGTTGAAATTGTTCAAAATGCTAAAGAGGATATTAAGAGTTGTTTAAAGGGAAAGTTCTCAATAATTATAGTAATGCAACGCACATTGTGACGAACAATGTCAAAAATGAACCAATCCTTATAAAGAAAAAAAAATATATATATAGCAAGAGTACCAAAAGGAAAAGGAGATTAAAAAAATAACATACACGGGAACAAATACAAGGCCAAAAACAAAAAACACGAAGGAAAGTTGTTGGGATACCACAGAATTAAGTGCGAACAAACATTGCCAACTTTTGGAGTATTTGGTGATGATATTGAGACTTACATATGACTCATATTCCTATTCACTTTCAGTGTTTCTTTATTTTCAACAAGAGTCTGTGAGCATACTTGCAAGAAAGAGATTTGGACACTTCCAACAATCTTTCCCAACCAATTTTTAAGTGAGATACAATATAATATACATTTCTAATATAGGAAAAGGGAAATATCCAAACTCAAGTTACAAAACAAACATGGTGGGAAAAGAATATGCCCTTATATATACAACACCTCTGGAAACTCCAACTTGAAATTATCTCCTCCATTCTTCAATGTTTTCTAATACAACCTAGATAAATACCTAAGAAGAAAACTCCAAATATAGGCCAAATACATAATTCATTGATAGTGCAACCAATTGGGCATGCTACATGGACCAGTAATGCACATAACCATGACAATAGGATGGGCAAAAATATATAGTTCGACCAGAAATGAGGGCCATCATATGACAAAGTTTGAACCCTAAACATTACAATTTACTCTGCTGATTCAAGGCATTGAACAATTATAGGAGTATAATTGTTGCTCCATAATCAAAATTTGTAAAGCTTTACCTCTTATAAAAGCAACATGACATTCACTAGATGGATGATAGGCTAAAATCATCTAGTACTGTTGTTGCATGTTAACATAAGATTACCAAAAATAGCCGTGTGATTGAAGATATGCTGGAATTCACACAAAAGTTGTGCATGCTGAATTACTTAAGAAGGCAAATTTTAATGAATATACTAAACATTTTCTCCATAAGTTCACCTATGCCAATATAACCAATCATCTCTACCTCATACTTGAACTCTTTATCAAAATACATGATCCGCATTCACAACAAGGTCCCTGCAATAAAGGTAGTTTTATAAATTAATAAAAAAAGAAATTATAAAATGAAAAGGGCACAAGGCAGCAATGATTGGCAATATATACACTTTCTTCATACTTAATATATTCAACGAAATAAAACAAGTCAAAAGCGTTAAATAAGTGAGCATGCAAGAGAAATGTTATGGTGAGAAGTGAGAACATTGATAAGCATGACAAAAGAGGGTACCAAGGCAATCACATTAAAATGTTCCACAAGCTCAGTCGCAACCTTCATTCTTGAGAAAGCCATAAAACAACAAAATTAACTATATGGCATTCAAAACATATCAGAAAAAAAAAAAACTAAAGCAAAACATTTCCACCAACCTTAACAGTCCTTCAAATTAGTGGCACTAGTACTCTTTGTGACCTTACACTTAAGTATTATTAAATTACCATAAGTTTCATGCTTGAAAATCTCTTACCCTTGGTTTTTTATTTCCACAAAAACAACAACATTACTGCAAGAAGAATTCAAGACAAATCACATCAATGCCTACCAAGAGAAGCCCTTGTTTGACCTTCCCCAATTTAGGAGCATCCCAACCAATAGAACAACAACAAATGCATTGCAAGAGTGATTCTTCATAAAATCAACCATTCTAGAAGGCATTCCAACATATAATTTTTTGCTAAAGAAGATGAATTCTTGGTAATGTTCTACTTGCAAGATGAAATCCATAATAAGCTCACAAGTATTAAAAAATCACCAAAAGAAATTTTCCAACAAAATCACAAAAGACCAAAGCAAGATAAGTTCTTAATATCTAAAATTAATTACCACCATTCTTGATGAAATCTTTGAGAGACAAAGCCCTCAGCGTGCCCTTGGCTTGGCAACCAAACACCAGGCGCAACACCGTCAGAATCACGCTCCCACCTGAAAAAAAAAAAAGTATCAAAATCAAAACAAGTTGTTCTAATGAAGTTCATACTTGATGTGTCGTTTCTAAGCCCAACATAGAACTCATGATATCCTTGTTCAAGTTACCTAGAAACCACAAAATAAGAAAACCACAATCAATTGTTCATGACTCAAAATGAGGGTCGAGACTTTTCTCACCATTGTCGTCCTCTTATCTCTTCTGCAAGTTTATCATCAGTTGCGGGGTGATGAAAAAGCCCAGGCTTCAGGCTAACAAGTGTGATTTTGAGAGCATCACAACAAGAAATTAATTGCATTTATCTTAATAGATAGCAAGTAAGAGCATGGATGAAAGGCTTGAATTCTAAGTAGGTTCTTCAATGGAAGGAGTTGACATAATTGGGAGGCTTGTAGATAAAGGCTCTGGTATCATAAAGAATTTCAATCATGAAATAAGCTTAAATATTTCATTATTGAGCTTAATATATATTAATATATTACTTTCTAATGAATTATATGGTTTCTAATGAGATTTGATATAATCAGCAGTGAACTTGCTCATTTGATTTACCTTCAATACTGTTCATTCCTTTCATGACTGTATGAACATGTATTGTATGGATAGATTCCTTGCCTCAAAATTCAGAGTTGGGATTCAAGGTTATAAGGGTGGCTTTAAGTATCTAGAGGCACGGATTTGGATGCAATAAGGAGAAAACCAAAACTATTAACAACTAAAAGCAATTAGAATGCCTCAGACAAAACAGGGCATAACTAAACAACTAAAATTGAGTGGAATAGATTAAAAAAAAATGAAATGAAAATTGAGAAGATAGACTAATATAAACAAACCCAAAGTAGATTTTCCCCGATGGGGCCTCAATGACAATCTATCTTTTATTGGACCGACATAATCTGCGCCTCGTGCTTTTATTTGGATCCAAAAACAGAGACGTCGCATTGATATCAACTACTTTTCCATCTTCCTGTGTAAATTATTGCGAATGCAAACCAAAAAAAAAAAAAAATCAGAAATGAAATCAAGTATCCTGTCAAACTAATAGCAAAAAGGTGAGAATGGCATTGTCACCATGGTGATTAATTTTTTTTTATGCCAGCAATTAGTCTTAATTAAATGTATACAATGCTTAGATAATAAGCAATCTAGCAGACTCTGTAAAATAGCAAGCACCAGTAACTAGGAAAAACAGGTGAGGAAGGGGAATCAGAACAATGCATATCATTAGTTTAGAGGTGGATTATTTTACTTTATGAATCCAATACCTACACAACCAAAATCCACACATCTGCTGATTAGTTTAGAGGTGGATTATTTTACTTTTGCAAAAAGATCCTATGCACAACTCCACAAAATATATGTAAAATATAGTCCAACTGTATGTTCAATTGGCAAATAAGTAGGAAAACACAACTTGTTCCAAAATATTGAACCAAACGTATTAGCTTTGGATGAGAGCAACTTTATTTTTTACAAATTTCAATTAATTAAATTAGCAATTAAATAAGTAGTCATTGATTAGTATCAACAATTAATTGGAGTAACAGAAATTGAATTGAAAATTACTTGGTCTACTAAGTACTAATTAGTCCGCTACAAACAACTTGGAATTTTACACACACACACTCCAATAAAATGTAATTCTTTGAAAAAAAAAATCTAAAGCTATATCTTTTCATTACAATATTTCTTTTTTCTTTTTCTTTTTCTTTTTTGTTTTTTGTTTTTGTTTTTTTTGCTTTTAGTTCACGGATTACAAATAATGCTCAACTTGATGACAAGATTAATATACAGTACTTCTAAAATTTTCAATCATAAACCTAAGTTCAAAATTCCTTTTAGTAGAAATCACACAAAGAATCAATAAAGACCTATGAGCAATGCATAGCACCCAACTTCTAATGGATTTATGGATCATATTAAGGTGATTATGAAGATATATGAGTCCAAAAATAAACTGGTTCTCATTTTTCATGGATAGATTTATAAAGTTAAAACAAAGCAAGAGTTGAAAATCATTTGCCTTTAGACATAAAAACAATACGGTTTCCTTACTTTTTTTTTTCTTTTAAATCAAAGCCCGCAAATTTCACCATATAATGCCAACACTGAAACCTTAATGGAAGATATTGAAGTATTCCCATGGGTGGGGATATATAGGGCTGCTAACAGGGGAAAGAATGAGGCCAACTCCGGTGAGGGAAGGTGGTGGCTATCACAGCCAATGATGATGCTCCTGGTGACTGAGAATGACTTGGGGAAAGTATTAGAGACTCATGAGGTGAAGTCACTGAATTGTGATTCAAATATATTCATGAATCAAAAAGTTGGGTCAATCAATCATTGAACATGTTGCAGCAACATAAAAATATGTTAAATCAACTCGATAATAATTCTATCCTAATTACCGGTTAGGCCACAATCAAAGCTAAACTGCTAGCCTGCTTGGAAAAGGTCGCAGACGAGCTTAAGTAACCCATCTTTTACAACCGGATGAATCATATCCGACGAACAAGGAAGGGACTTTTGAACAGTGTTTGATGAACCATTAAATGAACAAGCCTAGAGACGTACATATACGCAAGAATTAACAGACGAGCTTAAATAACCCATCTTTTACAACTGGACGAATCATATCAGACGAACAATGGAGGGACTTTTGAGCAATGTTTGATAAACCATTAAATGAACAAGCCTAGAGACGTACATATGAACAAGAATTACAATACTTGTTTAGGTTTACTCTATATATCATGTTTCCTTTTGTTGCATAATGTCCATAGCATGAGCATATGTCAGAGTATCATGTCATAGATATAGCATCAGTTGCATCACTGAATAATGTAGATTCCAGGCGTAAATAAACACTTCATGGAATTGGATATTACTTCCAATAAAGGGCACAAGACCTACATATAGCAAATTGGTACAAAACAATATAGGTTTTACACAAAAATAAATAAAAGCTAAATCTTCATCAATTTCTATAAACTTTGCCGAATAGATCTAGATAAGCATGCTAAGTAGGAAATGAAAGAAGAACAGAAGCATGGCCCACAAATCAAAGTAGAAAAATAAGGAAAATCAAGGAATGGGATAGAAGGGTTAGGACACTGAATATTGAATAACCGAGACGAATCATTACCATTCGGTTGCCTTAGCAGAAAGGTTTAATTGTGATTGGAGGCTTGAAGATAACAGATTTAGGAGTCCACAACCTTTCACTGATTCTTTTGTGAATATTCTGATTTGGCTCCCTTTCTCGATTATTTAACTCTTCTTCCTCACCTTCGTCTTCCCCATTCAGACACGAGGCTCTTCAATATTTGTCCCCCTCTCGCTTAAGTCTTGGTGTTTTTTGTAGTTGACTTTCAGACGGTACAACTCAACATACAAGGTTCTTCAAAAGGCATGCAGTAATGAATATATAAAACATGAGCTGTAGGGGCTAAGTTAGAACCCTTGCAATCAACAAACATAATAAAAAATTATAGGTGCTCCAAACCTTGAAAACAAAAACAAGATCTAATGCTTGTTTTATACAACCCTTCTTGATAGAATGGATAATCCATGCATGTTAAATCAAGATTGATTGACCCAGCAAACCCTACAAACAAGAACAATGCCTAGTACCCCTTTGCTATACTCCTAGAGAGGATCAAGGCTGTAATCGAGATCTAGATATACAAACAAAACCCTAATCAAGAATAGGATAGCATAACATAGAAACACTAACAATCAATACAATGGATCATGATTTATAGAGTTTTACGCACACATTCAGAGCAACTTCTAAATAAAACACAATCTAATACTCCATGGATCTATTCCTTGATAAATGGATCAAAGAATTCAATCTAAATCATGACATAAGTACAAGGACCTCAATGTAGGGCCACAACTACAAACAAGAACCAATCTCATAGCACTAGCGGTTGATCTAGTTCCGGACATGAGAACAAAAAACAGAATCGACAAAAGAGAGAAAAAGGACAATAGGAGTTACAAGGGCTAACCTAGAACCTTAACAAGAAAACACATTATTCACAAGTTTAAATCACAATCAAACCCTAAAAACAAGAACCAATCTCAAGCAATACTAGCCATGGAACCAAGATCGAGATCTAATGTCCCTGTAACATAGAATAAGAATTTCAGCTCCAAGATTCATATTGGTCCTAATTAACCTACTGAAAACCATCATTGCTCATCAATTGGAACAATTGGTCATTAGGGCAAGAAATGACTTCCACCTAACACAAAAAAACCACAACAAAAGAGGACCATAAATCCCTTCAAATCTCCAAGAACAACCTAGAAATTTATGACAACAATTGGAAAGGCTACACTTGCGAAAGAAGGCCTCAATAAAAAATAATTCTTGCCTTCCATTCAACTAAATTCCAAATCATATAAACCTCCAAGGGTAACTCGCACAAGCTTGTTAAACAGAAAAGGAACTTCACCTTCTTCAACTTGTTATTTGTGTAGACCATGCTTCTAAATGGAAGAAACAATCCCACATAAAGGTAGAGCCTGCATTGTTCATTCTGAAATTTGAATGTTGCATATCACCAGAGAATTTAGGTTATTAGTAAAAACAACAATCAGGGTCTAATTCATGGTTAGCGGGACAGCATCCAAACATCCATTTCAGAATTGAGCCAGCCATTAGCTCATCCTGAATTAACAAATTTCTATCAAAGAGTAGGATCTACAACAAGCAATCAGCCTGACACCAAAACTTGAGGTGGCATTATAACCAACATGAAGTCACAGTATTCCTAACATAAATAGGCCTGAACTCTTGACCAAAAATATCCTGATCGAGGAGAAAAACCACAGGCATGCTATAGATTAAATTAAACATATGTTCATTATCAATAGGAAAGGCCCGATAATTAGATGATAACTACTCACAATGAGTAATGAAGAAGCCATCATGTGCAAGATTTTCCAAGCAACCTATATATAAGGGACACATATCCTGTTTATTAGTAGAACCAAAAGGTTAGGGCAGACAAAAAGACAACAGTTTGCTTGATCAAGTGTAATATGGAGCAAGCATGGGAAAAATTTGTTAAAAAAATTGTATAAAACAACCTTTCAGATACTTCTGTTGGTGTAGGTTGAGTGCTTTTCAAGTGAATACGGCAGAAAATGGATTCAACTCACAAACATAAGTCACTGCTTTAACTGGATTATTATCAGAAATCATGAGATCAATCTGAAGATGGATAGGAAAAATTAATCAAACAATAGAGATGTAAAAAGAAATGTAAATGGAGCCTACTTCATGACTGATGAATTTTGCTTATTTTATCAGCAATAGCTGTTTTCACTTTTTCATCTGCAGCAGCCTTCTTCAAATTTTCATCCAAATTGAATCCAAACCTAGCACCTGAGAAGGCAAATTATAAGAGAACCATGCTTAACAATAGTTTTGGATTTTATTTGAGCTTCAACCAGGCATAGATTAACCATTAAACCAAATATGTTACATGTTGACAAACTTCCGGCATAAGAGAATTCTAGATACACTTGCATAAATTTTCTAAATTTTCTAGACAAAATCAAACATCGACAATGATTGCAGTGCAACATCTAACCATCAAACAAGATATGTTACATTTTGGCAAACTTCCAGCATAAGAGAATTCTAGATACAATTGCATAAATTTCCTAGACGATATCAAACATTGACAATGATTGCAGTGCAACATCTGATTTAAACAACTGCATCAGTATCTATGAACTATGACTGGTAACATATTTATGGTGAACACTAGAAGGCTCAACAAGAAAAGCATTTGCAATTTACCCTTCCACTCGAATGAGGCACTGTGAGATTAAAATTACTTACCCACAAGCTGAAGAATTTTTAATTAACAAAAGGAATTAACGTAATTTTCAAAAGAAGAGATACATGATGCCAACCATCATAGCGTTGAGTAAGAAATGCTAAGCTAAAAATTTTAATTTACCAAGAACTCAAAGGGGATCATCGAAAAGGTAGCCTTTGATGGTAAAGGAGTGGCAATAAAGCCAGACTTTAAATGCTAAATGCCTACATAAAATTAAGTCACGAAAACATAAATCAGCAAAAATTATGAAAAATTCTTGCAAAACATTATAAGTTTATTTTTCAAAGCTCTAACATTTTCCAGTCAAATCTTCAGCTGAATTTGTGTTGATATTATAGAAAAGTCTTCCATGAAAAAGATAGAACAAGGAAAAAAAAACCTTCTATGTCAAAAATGAATAACAAAGGACATAAATAAATAAGATATAAAACAATTACACATCGATGGCTATAAAAAGCATAGCAAAGAAAAATAAATATAATCAAGGTGCAACAAAAGTGAGCATATCCCCAACACAAAAGTTAATATCGTAATCATAATAGGATAACAGGAAATAACCTGCTCTCTATAATGACATAGCAATTACTATTTCTGTCCTAGAACAGTATCAGTTTATTTTAAAGCTATACAAGTAATAAGTTATCAGAAGCTAATCGTAGCCAATTATAATCTAGAACAGTTAAGTATGTGCATGAGCTGCATGCAGCATTGTTGGGATCAAGCTGTTCTCCACGTACTTCTTGGATCTCACGCATCCCTGCTGTCTCGAAGTGTTTTGACTACTTTGGACTCCTGCAGAGTTGCCAAGCTATTAGATGCTATTACAGCTGTACAGGACAAACATGAACAACTTGGACAGTCACTGACTGGCCAAGTTCCAACATATAACTCAGACTATACACAAATATAAGCGCATAATAATGCTAAACAATCATAATTGCAATAACTATACAGATTAGCAAATGCAAGCGATCACCACCATGACGAGACTAAAGATCAGATTATATCGCTGGATAACACCTGCTCCTTGTATCTCCTTGCCAGTATGCTGCAGGTACGAGTAAACTTTTTCACAGAACTCTTGTCCAAACATGTTATCCAACGCAATGCCAATATCATAGCATTCTTTGCCCAAAAGCCGAGACCAAATCCAAAGAACCAGCATTCAATCAAACTATTTACACAGAAAATTCTTCAAAATAGAATAGCTAACAAAATCCAAAGAATTAAAAAGAACTAGGAGAGAATCTAAAGAACCTTATCGCTTACCCCTTCACCATAAACGCAGAACTGGGTATCAAGCCCGAAGTGGCGGACAACTTCGGGAAGCCGTCGGAATATCTTCTCCTCTTCAATGAGATCGATCGTCTCCTTCACATCTACTTCACAGAATGGGAAGGAGAAGGAGGAAAAGGGGCCAGTTGCATAGTTCTCCTAGCGGCAGGATTGAAGAATGAACGAAACCCTAGGCTACGGTTGCCAATGAAGGAGGAGAGAAGGGTTTAGGAGGGAGACGCAGAGAGATAGTGGAGAATGAGGAAGTGCTTGGGCGGGTGAAGGGCCGTGAATGTGGGCTTTAAACTGCTGGGCTGTTTTTGAGAGGGTTCTCGGGTGAAGGGCCATGAATGTTGGCGATATATTGGGCTGTTTTAGTAGACTCTCGTTTTGAGAGGGTTTTGGGTTTAAGGTTCAGGGGTTTGGGGTTTTAGGTTTTAGGGTTTTAGAGTTCAAGGTTCAGGGTTCAGGGTTTAGGGTTTAGGGTTCTGGGTTTATAGAGTTTAGGGTTTTAGTGTTTTAGGGTTTAGGGTTTAGGGTTAAAGTTTAACATGAGTCTAACAGTTCAAAAAAATTAGACACCATGCCTGATCAGCATTATAATCCATTTCCTGACGCATTTCATCTGTAATGTTGTATGTCTATTCAAGTGCCAGATTGTTCTTATCAACTGCATTGCCCTAAGAAAAAGGCATTAAAGGAGCTGAACATCATACTTACAAGGTCTCCTAACAAAGATGCCAATAATAAAGCAGCAAAACAGAAAGTAGAGGAATTTATTTGCCAATCACTCAAGGTTTTGGTTCACATTCAATAAGGAATTAACAGCAAGGAGCTTGAAGACTAATGCATCAGATATTTTAAATATTTCTGATTTGACCCTCTAGAAAGTCTGTCACATGATATGGGTAGGATAAATGATAATTTGCAACATTCAGGCAAACAATTCAGTCAATTTTGCTGAACTAGGTCAACAATAAAGCAAATATAATAAAAAAGGTCTTCTTGAAAAAGAATTTTAAAGCCTTTTCGTTTTAAGACAAGGCCATAGCAAATTTCATTTAACAAACCACCTTACCAATGGCCTCAGACTGTTCATCAAAACAACAGAAAAAACTCTCCTCCTAACCAAGAATTTCCTTTTGAGCCACCTTTTCAAAATCATAAAGCATTCACACTTCTCTTCAATTTTCTTTTATTATTTTTATTTATCATTCTTCTAACATATGTTCTGAAAGGATATATGAGATTATTTTATGGATTTATACTTTAAACCTTTAAAAGTTCAAAATTGTATATTATCCCCATAGTTTTAAAATTTTGCATAACATTTTCATTTATGTTTTGCTTTTCTTTTCATGAATGGATTACTATTGGTATAGTTTCCAATCCCAACCATGGTGCACGTAAGCTTAGAAAAGCAAGACAAAACCAATGGTTAGACAGGCACCCCATTTTTCGTGCTATTGCAATGAATCCAGTGGATCATCCTCATAGAGGAGGTGAGGGGCGCACGAAAGGAGGTAGACCTTCAGACTTACTCAGCCACTTGAAACTAACCAACACAACAACCATCTAAGATTTTAAAATATTGCCCTTTGAATATTTTTCTCAACAAATCACTTTGCTATTTTTAATTCTGCACCTTTACTCAAAAGGAGTTTCATGCTAGTATTGAAATGGTACTCATGGTTAGATGAAGGCTGTTGAACAATGGAAATGGACACAAGACCATTTAAGAGACTGGATGGTAGTGTATGACTCAAAAACTGTGATAGGATGCTAAAGCTAGCAATGTTTAGGAACATTATTAAAAGTTTTTCAGTCTGCCTCATATTCAAAGCCCATATGATAAAAATGGTTTTACAAAGCTGCGCTTATGATTTTCAAGACCATTCTTAAAGAAAAATATACTAATTGACTGCAAAAGTAGCTTTTAGTCAAAATAGCTAGAATGAGCATGAACATGAGCATGAGCATATAATTAATATAGCCCCCTCCCAACATTGTTCCTCTTTTTAGTAAACAACTTCAAAATCAAATAAAGAGTCAAAATTCAAATTCAAACATAGAAATATTGCATATCTATCTAAAGGATATTCCTATGACAAGTTCTATCAACTACGTGAGAAGTCAAAAAAGAATAGATTTCACTGATTACTAAGCCATATCATGTAAATGTTCACCAAAAATAACTTACAAAAGTAAGAAGAAAAAGAAAATCTCATTTGCATCTCATGAAGTTCTCACTAAAGCATGATAATCAAGAGAACAATAAGTCAATAACATACCTCATTTTGTGGAAACTCATTTAGCCTTTTGGTGGAAATAGAATGATGCTCTTCGCCTGTATGAGCCATAGAAGATTTTGAAACAAGAATAATCAAATGTTAATTAGCCATTTTATATACCAAATATAATGGAAGCATATATCATGACATATACGACAAGATCACTTAATCAGAGAAGTAAATGTAAATAAACACAAAAGATTTTCCAACAAACCTTTTGCCAATACTAGTAATTCAAAGTAGTCTTCTTACGTTACACTGCATGTTCATTTCTCATGTATGTATCATATAGAAATTAATAAAAGGTAAAAAGATCAAGGCAACAACAACAAATTTCACACAAATGCACTGTGATGGTATAGATAAACTTCTGTTACTTATTGTCCTAACAATACTAGATCTTAGTAGTGGAGTAATAAACTGAAGTCAAAGAGGAAATTTTAACATTTAAACAATAAAAGTATAAGCAATGTTTACAAATTGTATTGACTATTGATTTGAGTTACACTGCAATTAGTAAATGAATAAATCAATTGATGAGGCTTCAACATACATGTTGCTATAAATCATCTAATCTGTAGAAATCCATATTATGTGCTAATAAAGCCTATATATGCTTGAGTTTTAATATCAATAATGGGAATCAGTAAAAATAATCAAATGACTGGTGTCTCTATGTCAGTAAAAGTTCAGCATTGGTAAGTCAGCAATAATGTTTACTGCACCTAGCAACCAAGCATGAAGATAATAAGTGGTCAAAGGACGAAAAACATTAGTCATGAAAATAAAAACCAATCAACTATGGAACCAAGATCGGAATATAAAACCCCTGTTAACGAGATCTTTCTTGAAACCAATGGATCAAAACGCAGATCCAGATGCATGAATTCAAGCAAGAACCCTAAATCAAGAAAACAAAGGCTATCCTGGAATCAAAGAAGTACTTGTTACTCACTCCTAAAGGCTGGTGCTAGGATGAACTGCTGCTCATCATCGCCGCCCCAATCTCCACAGTCCACAAGAGCGAACCTTCCTCGTCGCAGAGGTGATGCCCGTTTGAAGATGAGGAGGTGGTGGTGACGCCTTTCTCGAACAGAAGAGGCAGCGACAAGTAAACGAGAGAGAAGGAAGGAGAGAGAGGAGGCGGCGGGCGCAGCTCCTGCGCCGACAAACTGAGCGAGACCGACAGGGACAGAGAGAGAGAGAGAGAGAGAGAGAGAGGAGAAACGAGAGGATAATTAGGGCTCTTATATTATTATATGCATAAATAAATCATCAAAATGCAAAATAATAATAATAAAAATTAATTTTCAAATATCCTTTTAACTTAGTTTTCTATTAAAATAAAGGTAATTAATAATGGTAATTCAGTTTGCTTGGTTTTAGTCAAATTTTTAAATCATACAAAAAAGACATTTTTGTTTTCAATTTAAATGTAATCATGATTAAAACATAATGTGCTAAAACCTTTAGTAAAAAACACTATTTCAAGTTTCATGTCCTTAAACTTTAATTAAAATTTTACGAATATTGGAGAAGCTCATGCTATTCAATCAACATCGTAATAGATACTAGGATAGCAACAAATTTCACATGAGAAATTTGCCATTTTTTATTCAAATTTATATTTTCCTTTTATTATTAAAAATAATAGGTTTTTAGAGTTTTAATGTTCAGGGTTTAGGGTTTTAGGGTTTAGGGTTTAGCGTTTAGGGGTTTAGGGTTTGGGGTTTGGGGTTTGGGGTTTAGGGTTTTGGGTTTAGGGTTTTAGGGTTTAGGGTTTAGGGTTTAGGGTTTAGGGTTTAGGGTTTGGGGTTTCGGGTTTGGGGTTTAGGGTTTAGGGTTTAGGGTTTAGGGTTTAGGGTTTAAAATGTTTAGGGTTTCGGGTTTGGGGTTTGGGGTTTAGGGTTTAGGGTTTAGGGTTTAGTTTAGGGTTTAGGGTTTAGGGTTTAGGGTTTAGGGTTTAGGGTTTAGGGTTTAGGGTTTAGGGTTTAGGTTTAGGGTTTAGGTTTAGGGTTTAGGGTTTAGGGTTTAGGGTTTAGGGTTTAGGGTTTAGGGTTTAGGGTTTAGGGTTTAGGTTTAGGGTTTAGG